>JAFBJT010106140.1:43557-54756 GCA_016785325.1 Chascanopsetta lugubris
TCCTGGTCAAAAACAAGTCATTCTCATTTCTTCTTCTCCTGGCAGAAGCAATCAAAAGCAGAGAATGTCCTCCGTGATGCATAATGCAGTGTGTTGGCAGTGTATCTGACCGAAGCTTTTAGAGGCAGCCATGTTTTATCTTGCGCGACTTATCTTGCGCGTCCTATTGACTTCAGTGCACCCTTCTGTCTATATACTCAAGCATGGGGATTTTCAGCAAAGGGCAGTCTTTGTTCCAATGCTACCTCACCTCCTTCACATTGTTGTGGCTGGGTCAAATGTCTTCCTCTAATCTCCGTAGGTGTCCCCCAAGGCTCGGTGCTAGGGCCCCTGGGCTTTGCGCTACACACCACTTCCCTGTTACGGCGCTTGTCTGCTTCCATGGCTTCTCATATCACTGCTGTGCAGATGATGCCCAGCTACAGGGGCAGCTGTGGCTGAGGGGTCAGCTTGTCCTCTGACAAGCGTGTCGGGGGTTAGATTCCCCCTCCTCCTCATGGTTATCATTTCGTTTGATTGATATAAAGCCATTCTGATGAATGTCCCAGCACGTGCAGTAAAACTACATATGGTTATGAGTCAGAATTTCTCTCTCCATTTACAGGGTAGTCCAATCTGTTTCCTTGACTGTTCCTCAATAAGGGAACAAGCTATCAACTGCTGTCTCCAACAGGCAACTTACACGACCTACTTAACTTGTACCTATTGTACTTGTCATGTTTGTAAGCATATTTATTTCTCAATCTATTCTCTGTAGCTACACCTTCTCCACCTTTCATCTGATGACTTTGCACTTCTCTCATTCTAAGACCTCCACTGCAGTGAAACCTGACATTCTATCTTACTGATCATGATGCTTGTTCTTCACTTTTTCAGATATGAGCTTCTGCTAAATGACTAAATGCAACTTCAAGGGCGTCCCTCCAAAATAGTTGTTGCTGTGGATGGACCAAATCAGCTATTCTTAGGTCCTCCCTTTCATTTTGGCAATTTACCTGCTTTCCCAACACTGTCAAGATGCCCCCGTTGTTGTTTTTCTTAATCTTTTTTAAAATTCCATTGTTTTCAACAGTGCACTCTCAGGGATGACAGGATGATACCACAACCCCAAATCCACAATTATTTCACTGTCCTCTATGGGAAATCACAATTATACTAATGATGCATGGGCCTTCTCTTGTTGAAAAGAAAATGTTTAGGGGAACAAACAATCTGCACGGTGACAGGCAGTATGTAGTACTGTAAACAAAGCTCATCTCCGTGGTTGCAAAAAATAACCCAGTATCTATGAATTATAAACAGTAGCTACTTTTTAAAATGCTAATTGCCAACATGTTTATCTTCCAACAGCCACAAACAGTGACGCAGTCACACGTAAAAAAAAAGAAAAGGAAAAGCTCTATAATGAGACGATTCTGACCAGAATAAAACCCCTGGACACACAGAACTTTCCATTTGATTTTTTTTAATTGCAAAGACTTGTACTTTCGACTTTTTGACAGAGAACCTGTATCCCCCTGGAGTCAATCTGGACAGTCTCATGCCCACCCAAGTAAAAACAGTGCTTCAACAGAGTTACTTACAATCAATGCCCTGTAGCAATCACATAATTCTCTGGGACTATAAATTGACGCAGGACTTAATCATCCATTTTATTCAGGCCATTTAACTAAGCGAAGGTATATAATCACAATCCTATGACTGTGGTTCTGTCTAATTAACCCTTCACACCATGTGGGCTTCACACAAACTCTCATTACCATACTGATCTACATGCATTCATCCACACTTCTCAAACTATGCGAAATGATGACGCACCATGGACCGACTCCTTTTTGCGAACCAGAGAAATGATAAATAATCAATAATAAATGAAAAGGGCATCAACTACCAAATATTCAATGCAAAAATAGCTCTTGGAACAAATGTATGTCGCTCTGCAGACAACTGATCACCACGTGAAACCCTGATGTTGAGTTGTACTGTATCTCTACAGCCTCAGGGCTTCGTCACGACATTCTTTGATGAACGTCAACTGTGAGAACAGACAGTACAGTCACTCGTGTGCTGTTATTGTCAAGTGTTGGCATCGTGCATTTTCCGTTTGTGGTGTAATGTGCAAAAGCATCTTGAAACTACTCCCATCTGTACAAGTGCTTTACGCCCAGAAACCAAGAGGTTGCCTTTACCTCCTGTTGTATCTGTTTGTCTGGAGTGAGCGGTCATGTTGATCACTCAGGATCCACTGGATCAATCTTGGCATTGTATTGCATCAGTCAGTCCAGGTTAAAAGAGGAATGACGTGGGACAGAATGTGATTGGTGAGGCTTGGCAAATTCCTGATGCTTACTGTATTTGCCGACAAAAAATGGTGATGGACATGTCAGTCTTCTCATCTGAGGCACTGTCAAACTGTCAGTCATCCTGTGTTTTTGTCACATTGGTTCATTAAAAGTGGAAAATTCACTGGTGTGGCAGAGCTTGTGTTTGCAGTTGTGGAAGATGAGGAGGTTTTAAGTTATCATGAGACGACCTTGTGTGCAACAGGCTCATCGTTCACCATCCTCAAAGATTTAAATGTCAAACAAATGCACTTGTCAGAGCTGCAGAGTTAATTAAAAAGCCAGTTTCTGTGTTGTTGACGTGAAAGAGGTGAAACGTGGATTATGAAAACCAGTTTCCTTCTCAAGAGGAGCTTTAGATTGGAAAATGGAGCATGGAAATCGACTGCATGGAGCTTAAATCAACTCAAAAGCCTATTTTAGAAAACGTTGACAGTCGTCCCTGCGCTCTTTGGATGAGGAAGTGAATGCTTATTTGGGAGAATGAAACATAAATGATTGGACATGCCGTTCAATAAGTGAATAAACGAATGAACGAATGAATAAATAACGGAATAAAATGAGCAGTGTCTCACCTATGGTGGACACCACGGTGCCCACGAAGTAAAACGCCCCGGTGAAGTCCCATCGGGGTCGGATGGTGTCCACGCGGATCCCGGCCACGTTCGCCTCCTCGTAGTTCCTGAGGAAGTTGTTGAGGTCTTTCTTGCTCAGGTTGTACTTCTGGCTGAAGAGCTCGAACCTCTGCTCCCAGCGCTCCTTGGCCTCCCGCTCCTTGGGCTGCTCCAGTGCCGAGAACACGGCGGCGCCGCAGAGCAGGTAGACCACGATGAAGAGCGCCAGCATCAGGAACCTGGCGTTGTCCTCGTTGATCGGAGCCGAGCCGCAGCAGCAGCCGCTCCTACATGCCATTATGTTGCTGTTGTCACCGCGGCGCAGCTGCAGCGGGGGACCTGTGGCATCGTGGACCCGAACACGCCGCACAGTGCTGGGTGGAACTGTTTCTGTTCCACGCACAGAAGAGTCCCGCGTAACGCCACTAGAACTCTTAAGGTTCTGGATGAGGCATTTTGCGCATCAGTCCGTGCGTAATCCAAACATCCTCGGCCAAGCGCCCCTCTCGCCCCATCTCTGCCGGGGGTCTGCTCCCATCTCCGGGTTGACAAGAGGCTCAGAGCAACTTGTGGATGCAGGGAGTCGTGCTACTGTTGCTGCTGCTGCTTCTGCTGCTGCTGCTGCTGCTGCTGCTGCTGCTTCTGCTGCTGCTGCTTCTGCTGCTGCTGCTTCTGCTGCTGCTGCGCTCTGAGCCTCTGCCTCTCCAGACAAGTCTCCACCCCAGTGCGCGCATTTTACGCACGGCGCGTTGACCAGCACCACTGGCACGATGCGGAGTCATACCATGTCTGAGCGAAGCGGCCGGTGCCACAGGTGGTCGACCGCTTTCAGCCCCTGAGTGTCCGATCGCTGGACCCCGAAGTGACCCGGACATTTCCGCACCTGGCCTCAACTTTTGGGGCTTTGATCGTGACAACACGGCGCGCGTTTGCACAGTCCGATCAATGCGACTTGACCTTTGCCGGGCTCTGTTGGGGGATCCACGCTCCCGCCCACGCTCGTACCCGGGGACGGTGTCAGCAAATGTCACAGCGGAGCGACGGCACCGGATAAATAATTCAGGATCAGAGGGACAACAACAAAAGCTATTTCTGTATCAAAAAGTTTGGGATTCAACAAAACACCACGGCGCATGAAATGTCATTTCAGCACCATGGACAGCGCAGCCTGCATGTTAATGCTGCTGTCACACACACACACACACACACACACACACACACGAGGGTGGTCCATGTTTGTTTGTTTGTCACTTCCGTCACTAATAAAGTACTGTGAAGTGTGTGAGGTAATGTTGAAGTTAAAATATATAGTATTTCTGGTGTGATTGATTGTGCCATCGCTCACTATATTGTGCTATATCACACTATAACCATAGTTAACTAGACTGGACTATGTCATACCATTCTGTACTAGACTATACTCTGCTGGACTATATCATACTATTCTGTACTAGACTATACTCTGCTGGACTATATCATACTATGTACATGTGAAACTGTGGTATACTGTGCTACATGTTAATCACTCGTGCTACACTTGGCTCCATGCTCGGTTATACTTTGATTTTTAATAAGTGAAGAAGAGCTGGCAATGGTCTTATAGCAGGGGCGGCGGTGGCTCAGTGGTTGGAGCAGGCGCCTTTCAAATCAAAAGCCACTGGTTCGAATCTCACACGGGCCCTGCTGCGATGTCACAGTGGCCCTGGCCCTGGTACCCTGGAAAAGGCAGAAAGGTAGAAGTACTATGACAGTGGTATTGTAGGAGCCTGTAGTAGCCTACAACATGCTATACTGATCTTGGCTAGCATGTGCTATGCTATAGTTTACTGTGCTGTGCTTTATGGGCTGCGTGGCCCAGTACTCTGTGACGTCTCTATGCCAATTTGTGTGGGTGAAATACACAGTGGTACTGTAACCTATATACTGTACTATCCTATTCTACAGTGCCATACCATACCATATATAGCAGAGTACTATACTATGTAGACTGCTAAGATTGACCATACCATGATATATATATAGCGTACCGTACCATACTCTGCTGTACTGTGCGATACATTCGATAACTATGTGGACTGCTAAGATTTCCAGAGCTATCGCTGCAAACCTGTTTGTTCTCGGCTCTTTGTTTTAATCGTTGTAAAATCGTGGCTCGGTTGAAATAAAGGTTTATTGACTATTTAAAAATCCAGTACTGACATTTACATTCAGAACCACGTCTCTGCTCGATGTGTCTCTTTTTATGGCCTGTTCTAAAGATGTGACGTGTCCTTTGCTTCGCTTTATATAAACAGCCGAGTCAACAGTCTTTTTCCATCCGTGCCGATAACATGCCTGGTTTCTAAATTCCCTCTGCTGGACCAGGGACGTTAATCGTGCTCTATGAACATAACAACTTGCTTTTCCCGCCGAAGCATCGCCTCCTGTTGTGTAGCGTCCAACTAAGAACCAACGAAATGAAAAGTGCCGTTCCTTGGGCTTTAGCCTGTTGCACGCCATCCATATCTGATCAATTCTTGTTTTTTTCTCCCAGGCGATTATTGGGTTGCGGCCGTTTGAATTTGAGAATAAATCCCAGTTGACATGAGAGTATTGAGCCCCCGTTAATCCAGCGCTCCCTGCAGAAGTGGGTCAGATGATGCGGTCCTCGGTTCATCATTGGCCTGTCAGCCTCACCCCTCTCCAGATGACTTGAAGTGATTGTCGCCTGATAAAGCAGCAAACACTCCGTGATCAGGTCACCGCACACACAACCATGTTAATGCATATGTGGCCTTGATTATAATCATTCATTATGATGGAGTCTGGACGTTTAGCGGCGTGTGTGCGCACACATGTCATTTGCTTATTTATGCACCAACACACAAGAGCACATACAGTGTTGACGCTGTTGCCCGGAGTAGCCGTCCGTCACGTTGCCGAGCTGACAGCCTGCACCCTGCGCCGCTCGCGGAGAATAAGTCAAGCGGAAGGGGGGGGGCACTGAATTTTCTGTGGTCCAGCTCCACATCGTTTGGATCGATCATCCACACAATGCGGCCGTGTTTACGTTGGACGATGATGTCCAGCCTGTCTTTTTGTCCTCTCTCGGTCCCTTTAAATAGGGCTCAGTCTCTACTCTCGCTAAGTGGACAGCGCAGGTAACGATGCGTTATACGATATTGGGCATCAGGGATGTGAATGGGAGCTCGGAGTGACCATCGAGACTCGAAAAGCCCATTTCAGGGTTTGGTGTCATGTGCCCTTCTCTCTACGCCACATACTGACCAAAGTCTCACCTGAGGACTGGAGACCACCTGTTCTTTCAGGCCAGTGAGTCATCACACTATTTTGAAAACGGCTGTTTTGGGGTAAATTCCGTTGTCACACTGCAAAGCCTGTGTCCAGGTTCCAAGTTACACGGAGGGGAAAGGATTTTCTATCATCTTCAATGGCTCCGGTGGAAGACATGAAAACCCCAATGAGCTGCTTGTGCTTGTGTGAATGGAGGCAGCCTCCGACATTCAGTGCTTCTCGTTTTACGCTGACTGTTCCCACCGTTGCAAACCTGGAACAGCTCGTACGGCTCGGTGTGTGTGGCATGTGCATGTGCATATGTGCATGTGCTACTTGACCTCCGGATCAAATGCCTGGGTGGAAGCAGTGGTACATGCACAGATTTGGCCAGTTGGCATCTGACTGACTGTTCTACGTGCAAGAGGAATTTGCATGTTTGTCTAAAGAAAATTGACTAAATTGATTTCTCCAGCATGATGTGACTGGCATCAGTTGTTGTTCAGGAAAAGGCTGCTCCTTGGCACTGTGCCTTGGGGGGGGGGGGGTCAAAGGTCACTGGTTCGAATCCCACTTGCTGCAGTGACACTGGCCCTGACACTTATACCCCCAATGGCCCTATGTGTACTGGTAGAAATCCCCTGTGACCCCGAACACTGGATAAGCGGTTGAAGATGACATGACATGGCATGACATGACATGACGAGGGGACAAGTTCTCACCGTCCTCGATGCTTCCTTCCCCGAACCTTTGAGAAACTACATCAGGCGACTTAGTAACAAGCCAGATGCAGTCGCCTTGTTATTTTAGTTTCCCTCAGATCCTGTGTGAACGTTTCCATAACAATCAAACTCAGATCATCTTTTACGTCAGCGATCAGCTGAAATATGTGAATAACTAAGCGCGTGAGAGGCATCACGTGGAATCCATTACTTTATATGGGATGCGGATGCATGTAATGACTGAATCCAATGTTTTCTCGCTGTTTCCAGCGGTGTATGAGATCAGTTTCCATGGTGATACATTGGGAATATTCAAATAGCCCAGAGGATTTTCCTGAGCTGAGCTTCGGTATATTCATGGAACACGCGAACAGACCTGCCGTAATGATCCCGGCCTTTTCTCTCGGCTGACACATGACGCAGCTTGGACGACCGCGTGACTCTTTGCAATCTGCCAAGGTCACAGCCATTTGTCAACAGCCATTTACATCGGGAAAAGTGGCCACTTCACTTCGTTTAGCCTGGATATATGGCAGCATCATTAGGGCCTGCACTCTAATCATTCATACTCAAACAGACACAAGCAGGCACACATCATCATGCAATTCTTTTTTTTCTTTAAACATTTTTTTTTTTTTTATACAAAAGCCCTGCGCCATTCCGTATCTCCAGCTCCGGGGTTTGCGGTGGTCCAAACAGCTAAATCCTGGTCCTCCGGGCCAGAGTTTAGATCTCCACGTGAGCTGCAGGTTGTTGTTCTGAGTGAGCCCACCCTGAGTTTTGACCACCTGGAGGGGGGCCGGAGGAAAAACAAGGGGAATTTGTTGTTATTGTCCGAGCAGCGGGCAATTTCAAATTTGATATTGGAACGGGGGGAGGAGGAGGAGACACGTTGACCCTCAGCTCTCCAGCTTGATTAGTCACATGATAATACACGACTCACCAACATGTCAAAGCCTGGAAGATGACAACTTACAATGAATGTTCCTCACAGGTTTCTGTTGAGATGTTTGTGCTTTCATTTGTGGAGGTCCTGTTCTAAATACCTCATCTCTCTCTCTCTCTCGCTCTATCTATCTATCTATCTATCAATCTCTCTCTTCCTCTCTCTATCTATCTATCTATCTATCTATCAATATCTCTCTCTCTCTCTCTCTCTCTCTCTCTCTCCATCCATCCCTAAGTATCTCTGCGTGTATAATCTCCATGTCTACTACATCTCTACATCTATTGCTATCATATCTATTTCTACCATATCTCTACATCTATTGTGACTCTGTCTAAACATCCACCTCTGCTGTGTGTGAGCATAAAGTCACGGGAGGCCGTGATGAGGAGACCGAGGGATTTGTGAAGCGTTGCTATAAATGTCTCTCCGCTCACACGGAGGTGACGTCCTCAGTCAGAAGATCCGGGCCGTGCTCACAGACGGTGTGTCACGTGCTCACAGACTCGCAGAGTGTCATGTCCTTGTTCTCATAGAAAGCACCGGAGTCTGAATGTAATCAAAAGGCTCCACCTGCTCTCCCTGGACCACTCTGCACTTTGACTTGAAGCTTTAAAGGAGCAGCGTGTACGATTTGGCGACATCTAGAGGTGAAGTTGTGTGCTGTATCCATCACCTCACCCGTTCTGAACATGCAGGAGAACCTACGGACCACTTCGGTTGTCGTTGAAACTCGAAAGGTGTTTAGCTGCACTGCACCTTTAACAAAGGGAAGACAAAAACAACTGGAGTGATGGTGAAAGTGCTGAAGACTGCTGAGTCACACTTTAAGTGGTGTTTGAAATCACCCAGACTGTGAGAGGACTGGGAAGCACTTGGGGAAAAGTCATCTGTGATGAATCTTTTGTGCGTGGATGTAGATCCATAGATGCGCTGCTGCCCGGCCTCAAAAAAAGATACGTTAGATCAACTAAACGACAGTTTATAATCTCTGATTTGATTTCTGTTCTTTCGTTTCATTATTTGTTGTTGTTATTTGGCTGGAACTGGCTCTGGAGGCATGAGACACATATTCCATAGTCCGGGACAGCTGAGGACAGCTGAGGACAGCTGAGGACAGCTGAAGCATTCGTGAACAGTTTCACACTTTTGCTTCATCTTGCAGAACTTCATTACTCACTTACATTTTCACTCTCTTGCATGCTTTTTTTGGTTTTTGGCGTGGCTGTATAAATATGTATGTAATATTGATCATTAATCATTTGTATGCAATAAAGAACTTTACAGTCATTACATGACTCCAATGCAAAATAGGAGAAAGCTGCTTTGCCAAGCTCAGCTCAGAAATTGAGAAGAACAAGAAACTTAAGTCCACTTAACAGGAATTTATATAAACATGGTGGCTGCGTTTTCAAAGAATGGCTCCATAAAAACAAATATATCACTGACTCAACGAGGGCCAGGACAGTAAATGATACAGACCTTACAGACTCCTCATGGGAGGACCATAGTATTCTAAACGTGCAACGATAACCGTGCAAAGCATGCAATCTAAATGCATTGAGCTAAATAAATAAATAACACGTAAAATGAAGTCATCTATTTGAATTTGAGAAGGAAAGAAAATCCGTTTCACATGCACAGAAACACCCCCCATGGCAGGGAGACGTTTATCTGCTGAGCATGTAACCATGGTAACAAAAGACTCGGTTATCAAGTTGCCTATAAACAACAGTGAAATGCACAAGAGCATATCAATATGTGACATTTCAGATCTGCAGTCAATATTGTCTCCACCAAGTGTCATTTGTTGCACGTAAAGGGTGTGTGTGTGTGTGTGTGTGTGTGTGTGTGTGTGTGTGTGTGTCTTCATGTTCATGTTAAAAGTGACATGCATGGCCACAGCAGCTCTTATCATACACTGAAAATGAATATGTAATAAAAAGCCTACAGTAGTATTATACAGCATAGTGTTGGTATGTTTGATACATATTATATAATATTCATATTCATATTCATATTATATGAAAGCGGTGTTATCTGTACACAGAAGGAGGGAAGCTGAGACATGTGTCCGTCCTTTGATCTAATATTAACTGTAAAGATGAATATCTTCAGAGGAAAATGTGGACGTGCAAATAAATGTTCTTATTTGTCCCTAAGTCAATCAATCATTGATTAGTTTGTAGAGCAGCGAGTGTGTTCACTGACTCGTGTAGGTTTGTGTGACACGTAGCGTTCATGTTATCATGAATTCAACCCAACCCAACCTTACCTTTAAAGGTGCAGTCTGTGTATTTGGTTTGATGATTTCCATTTTGATTTACAGAGGTGGAATATAAAGTCACCACCAGTGTTTGTAGAAGCACATGAAATGAGTCCTGTATATTGTAAACCAGTGATGGGTCCTTCCTATGGAGGCCACCATGTTTTTACAGTCACCCACGAAGGATAAACTATATATCCTTTGAAGTTTTAAGGATAACTGAACCCTATGCCACAGATTCTCCTACTTGAATGGACGGGGAAAGCTGCGGTGAGCAAGTATAATTGTACTCGGATCAAGTATCAGTTTGAGGTTGAAGGTCTTTGTCATCATTCTCTGTGTCTTTAATCCTCTCTGAAGCCAACGCTCCGCCTGTGACTCAGATCCTGTCACCTCGTCCATCGGATGGATTTAGCCAGTGTGGGTTCAGCCGACACAGAGCCGGGATCGGCTTTCAGCCAATTAGCAGCTTTACACGTCTCTGTAGGGAAAAGTGTGTGTATACATGTGTTTTTGCATGTGCATATTTTTACATATTAATGTGTGTGTGTGTGTGCGTGTGTGTGTGTGTGTGTGTGTGTGTCCAGATGTGTATGGGACTGCCTTTATCTCTGCTGGCTTTGATGTTCACAGCTTTCTCCCATCTTTAGTGGAACAGGTAAGGGAGGGGCGGCGGGGGGGGGGGCACCTCTCTGGCAGCGTAATTGGTCAGACAGGGATAATGAGCTTGTTCCATTTGAGGAGTGATCGGCCGCAGAGACTGAGGAGCTGTAATAATCAAAGCTCAGTCGGAGGAACCTTGGTGTCTCACACATGAAACCATGGTTTCTGTGTCCTCGGCCAATTGTGATGTTTACGTTGGGAACTGTAAATGTCGCACTATGCAAGATTGTGCTCGCTCAGTCACCGTTAGCATGCTAACATGGCTTCACCTCAAACGGAGGCTTGACCAGTTTTGTGAAATTGTAAAACTTTTAAAGGAACATTTTCCAGGATTTAGTGACATCTTGTGGTGGAGTTGGAAGCTGCAGCTTTC
>JAFBJT010106140.1:66822-104740 GCA_016785325.1 Chascanopsetta lugubris
CCACCCCACCCCACCCGTCCGGTAGTTTTAACCTTTGATTTGTGAATGGGGGGCTGTTTAAATAAATCTTGATTTGATTTGAAGTGTGTTTGTCTCTGAAGTGTCACTGTAAACAAAGGAGACCTTATGTTGTTGTTTTTTTGGGGGGGGGGGGGGTTGATGTTTGAATCGGCATCACTAACGCCTCCCTCTCTCCACAGGTGTATGTGAGTAAAGAGGGAACGGTCGCTGACTATGGGATGCTGGCGAAGGAGGACATAGAGGAGGGGGAGGTTTTATTCACCATCCCCCGCTCAGCCCTTCTTCACCAAGGGACAACCAAAGTCTCCGCCCTGCTCGAAAAAGGTATCATCTTTCGCCACATCAACAAGCACCCGTTCTCCTCCAGAGCCCGCAGCTCCCCTCGGTCTGTAACTCCCCTCTGTCCCCCCCCCCCCCCCCCCTTTGCCCCTCCCCGCCGACCTTTGCCCTCTCAGAGCAGGCGTCTCTGGAGAGCCCCTCGGGCTGGGTTCCCCTGCTCCTGTCTCTTCTGCACGAGTACACATCCCCACGGTCCCACTGGAGACCCTACCTCTCCCTGTGGGCCGACTTCAAGACACTGGACCACCCCATGTTCTGGTGAGAGGTCGTTCTGTAGGGGTGGTCTTCCTTCCGCGCCAGCAGCCGTGACTGCGCGTATGTTTCGTTGTTCAGGTCCAAAGAGGAGAGAAGCCGACTGCTGAAGGGAACAGGGATTCCCGAGGCCGTGGACACGGACTTGTCGAACATCCACAGGGAATTCAAAGAGGTGGTCCTGCCTTTCATGGCCAGGCATCCCGACCTGTGGAACCCCGACACACACACCCTGGAGCTGTACACGCAGCTCGTGGCCTTCGTCATGGCGTATAGGTCAGTGGCACGGGCGCCATTTACGTACCTGCGAACATCCGACTTCCCGGGAGCGTTTTTTTCACAGACGTTCCTCTTTCCTTCCTGTCTCCTCCTCCTCCTCCTCCTCCTCCTCCTCCTCCTCCTCCTCCTCCTCCGACTGTAGTTTCCAGGAGCCTCAGGAAGAGGAGGAAGATGAAGAGGAGGAGGAGGAAGAAGAGGAGCGGGCCAACAACCCACCCATGATGGTTCCCATGGCTGACATGCTGAACCACGTGTCAAACAACAACGCCAACCTGGAGTTCAGGCCGGTGAGCACCCGCTTCAGCATTCATGTACTTTCAGCTCCAGATGTTGGAGTCGAGGAAGCGTCGTCACGACACCGGGATTTTTAGGAAGTGAAGACGAAACAAAGCAAACGTTTCATTTTTCCGCCATCCTCCGTCGTTCTCAGGACTCTCTGAAGATGGTGTGCGTTCGCCCCATCCGTCGAGGCGAGGAGGTGTTCAACACCTACGGGCAGATGGCCAACTGGCAGCTGCTCCACATGTACGGCTTCACCGAACCGTATCCCAGCAACGGCAACGACACCGCCGACATCCCCGTCGACATCTTCTCCAGAGTGTCCGTACAAGGTGAGTGTCGCGGGCGGCGGTCGACATGGGGGCTCAGCGCAACGCGGAGAGACCTGAACGCTGCGCTCTCCTCCCTCGCCCCCCCAGGCGCCCAGTCGGACCCGGACCTGCAGCTGATGGAGGAAATGTGGGAGCTGCTGCGTCACATGATGCAGGGCAAAGAGGCGTTCGTGTTCGGCAAACACGGCTGCCTCACCGACACGGAGCTGCACACCACGCTGAAGGTGACGGGGCAGCGGAGGGCGAACGCCGCCCGAGGAAAGGCGCGTGTTTGACGGGTATCTGTGCGTCGGCAGGTGCTGTGCATGTCTCAGGACGAGTTCTCCGAGTTCAAGGAGAACGACGGATGGGAGGAGGACGACGAGGACGACGAGAAGATCTCCCTGGCTTTTTCGAACGAGGGTCTCCCGGATTTGAAGCCCTCGTGGAAACGGCTGATCCACGAAGCGGCGCGCGCGGCCCTGGAGTCGTACAGCGAGGGGACGGACGGGGAGCGGACGCTGATGGAGGACGAGGCAGCTCTGGCTGCACTGAGCAGGAGACAGCGCGACGCTCTGCAGGTACGATACGGACAGAAGAGCATCCTGATCAGAGTCATGGAGCTCACCGAGTCGTGACGAGCAAAGAGACTCGGTGGAAGTCGTTTGTTTTTTAGCTCGAGAAAAAAAACAAAGTTTCCGGTCAATACGTCGGTAACATTTTCTCGCTGACGTTTGTCGTACACAATGCGCCGCCTGTTTTCAATCCGTGGTGTTGTCTGTACATATGACGGGTGTGATTTTGATAAGCAGGGACCTGCGGGCGGGGGAGGCAGGAGATAGAGGCAGAGAGAGAAAAAAAAAGATGAAATAAAACACATTTTAACGTTTCCCCGGTGGTCTGTGTTAAACATTTATTTTTTTGTATGGTTCCAATAATTTAGATAATTCTTGAGTGAAAATCCCCATACACAAGCTAATGTATTAAATGTGCAGTATGTGTGTGAGTGTGTATGTATGTATGTAGCATTTGTGTGTGGTAATCTGTCGCCCTCTTGTGGTTAATTTAAACTCTGCAGGCGGATCTTTTAAGGCAGTTCATGGTGATTTTTGTCTATAAAATCTACTTGCAGTATGTAAAATGAACCACAGGAGGGCGACAAATGATTGTCAGATTATAAATGGGGTTTGGCAAACTGATTAAACAATTGATTAAATAAAACAAAATACTGAATAATAATAATAAAAATGACTGTTGTTCTTGAGGATTAAGTTAATTTATATACATTATGATAAAAATATGTCATGAGTAAACTGTGCTGAGAGTCTACGTACAACACTTGGATCACAGATCTAAGAAAGGAAACATGTAGGTGACATGAATGGTTCAGCGTTTCATGTGACTGATTGGCTCTCAATACCAAAATTATCATTTAGATTTTATGGTTTTGTGAACAGAATAATACATATTCTTATGCCTGGGACTAAATTCCAAAAGATTAAAGGCTCAGTGTGTAGAGTTAAGGTGAAAGTATTTTCACGTCTACTGTCAGAGTGCTAATTAATGATACTGATGTTTTTATAATTAAACAATTTGATTTTCAATTTCCACCTATCAAGCTCATCTTGCACACTGCACCTTTAACAAGCCAAGGGGTCACTGATGTGTCCAGAGCAGTCTCAATAGTTTTTTAAAAGGGGGTAATGTTATAGCAGATCTGTGGTTTATGGTTGTAAAGTTTCATAGTATTTCAGTCTCACATTCCAGAACAATCTCTGGATGAAAATATGTAAATTCATACATTTAAAATACTGTTAAAGGCACAACTCCATCTTTTTCTTGTCCTAAATGAACACAGATGCTTTGCAGTTTGAATGCTTTATTCCTGTATGTATGCATACTGCAGTAAGTAGCAAGAACTAAAGGCAAACTAGAAAGGACTACAAAATACAACACACGGACCAATACATTTACAAAACATTCAAAATGTTACAAAATGGGCTGTATTGGTCCTTCTATTGTTCTTCAATTTGGAACTTTGTACAAATTGTCAAGATACGATGTCACCGTTACTTTGCACAATTTTACAAGTGCCAGGGAGAGAGACTTCCAGAGCCGGTTTCAAATGGACAATCCATCAGCAA
The DNA here is from genome assembly GCA_016785325.1 of Chascanopsetta lugubris. Lineage (NCBI taxonomy): Eukaryota > Metazoa > Chordata > Actinopteri > Pleuronectiformes > Bothidae > Chascanopsetta > Chascanopsetta lugubris. Next base: position 70,448 of record JAFBJT010106140.1, read on the forward strand.
ACTGTCTCCATCAACACACCAACACACCAAGAGTAGACCCCATCCCTCCTGGCAGACTAAACTACAGCTTCCTGTCCCACTCAGGGATAAAAATAAACCAAAAGAAAGTAGCAGGCAGCTTTTTTTCCTCTTCAATCATCTACCTTTCAGCCTCTGAAAGCAACAAAAACATGTCAGAAAAAAAAAACAAAAAAAAAAAGAATTGTGTGGGAGGAAAGCAAACCAAGGACTTTGGTAGTGAGTGAAAATATGTTTACATGTCTTAACATGTCAGGATACTTTTTATTTGACATGTGAATTGTTCTCCACTTATTTACTCTCCCATTTGTCCTTTTTTCAATATTTACATCAAAAGCATCAAAAAAGTATATTAAACAGCATGACCCGACCCATTCTCTCCATCTCAATCCAGCCCATTAGGGATCAACAAAAATCTATATCTTTAGATCCGTGAGCAGTAGTCCTTTGGCCACATCTCAAATGACAGTGGGTGCCAGTTTATCCAGTGCCAACAGTAAAGAGGGAGGTGTGTGCGTGTGGTGGGGGAGTGGGTCAAGGCCGTGGCATCTCTCCCGAGGGCTATGAGCTGGCTGGTTCACATGCTAGCTGGCACCAGTGCCTTCCATCACTTGCTGGGCCTGCTTCTGTCCCATGCAACACTGGGCTACGGACTGGAACAGCCTGGGGACAGGAGGGGAGAGGTGTGTCATTGTAGGGAGACTGTAAATAGGCAGCATTTTTTATTTCATTCTATCAGTGTGAAAAACTAAGTCATGTTTTCATCACCTGTGTGTTCATTTGTTTTAGTTTGTTTGCAGAATTAAGAGAATATATTTTCTGAAAACCCAAGTGGAGGGGCGAGATAGGAAATGCAACAATTAACATTTTTAAACATATTTTCCAGTCACTTTGTTTACATGTATGGTTCAGTCACACTACAGTAATGAGTTGAAAAGGCCTTTTAAACTTACCACTGTCCTTTTCTCAAAATTCACACGTGGATAATGAATAGATTTGAGAAGATTATTACGTCAGACGTAGCAAAGATTGGTGGCCCCTCTCTTGGGTTTGTTAGTATTGGCCCATTTTCTAGTTGACCAACTAAGTCAAAGACCAAACAATCCACAATCCAACAGGTGAGCTATGATTAGCTGGCGGCAAACTGGCACAATGATGGGCAACTTTATGCCTCTGATCATTTCAGACATTCGTGCATTATGTTTTGTGCAGATGAGATGCACAGCATCTTGAGGTTCTGGTGTTATCTCAGGACAGACGACACCAGCGTGTGCTCCATATTTTAGTATCTAATGGTGTTCGACACCACCTTGCCAAGTTTGGGTCAGATTAATTATTTACACAGAAGAGTAATTCAACCCCTAATTGCTTCATCTGGGTGTGAAAGTCCAACTTTGAGAAATTGGATTCAATACAATTCCACTCAAACCAACGAATTATATTTTAAAATGTAAACATAGTAAGTGAATGACTCACTGATCTTGATAAATAATAAATCCATTAGTCTTGCAGTGTTTTTTTATCAGTATTAAAATAATCCATATTTTTCTTAAAAAGCGTCTGTTTTCGGTGGATTACATACTGAATGAATCGAAAGGGTCAAACCTACTTTTCAATCTCAGGGGCACAGTGCACAAAGTCATGGCTCCAGAACTTGAAGGCAGGATTCTTGATCAGCTCGATGAAGGTGATGAGGAGCCCCCAAGGGTGAGGCCTGTTCACGATCAGCCGCTCCAACAGAACCCTGGCGGGAAGTGACAGTGTCAACAAAGATGTATGCGCTTGAACTCTCAACTGTGGACAGTTGGATCCACTTTATCTCGTCACTTGAACTCACCTGGTGATCTGCTCTTGGATGGCCTCGGTGTTTGCCTCAGCAAACAGGTAGAGCATGGTGCAGCTGAAGTAATGAGTGTGGCTGTTGGGGTAACGCAGCTGATTGGCGATTGCGTTCAGGAACAGGTAACGCCCTGAAAAGAAATGACAGGACAACAAGAGTTTCAGTCCTTGTAACCTCAAGTGCCACCTGATTAAAAGCGCACAAACACCATTGCACAGAAAACTAAAAAACTTCTGCAAGAGCCTCCTCACCCTCGGTGTCCAGGTCCACAGCCAGGTTCTGGAAGATGTCCATGTGTGCAGAGTGAGTGATGGTACTCATGGAGGGGGTGCTGCCCTTGTTGTGGATGTGAGCAATTGCCTGTGTGCCCACATACAGCACCAGAGCATTGATCAGCTGGATGTTGTAGCGATTTCCTGGTTCATTAGACACCTGGTGAACAAAAAGAGGAGGAGAACATTAGAGTGTAACACTCAAATTAGGAGTATTCACAGTAAACCTGTGGACAGTGGTATTTGCCTGCAGGTTGCTGCGCAGCTCTGAGAGGAAAGTGACTGGTGATCGGGTCTTCAAATACGAGTCCAAATCCTTCTTGAACTGGGAGGGCATGACGCCTGTGAAGTTGGTGAGAATTCGGGGAGCAATGTTGATCTCACTCAGCATGTCCACCTGCAGAGGGAGGGGTAGATAGAGGACTGAATTAAAAGACCTAGTATTTTCATATCAATGATGTCAACGAAGAGTATTATTATGGCAGTGGGTGGTTCCTTGTATCTGGTTTTGGAGGTAAACCAATGAAGCAGTCCAGTTTTAATCCAAACAAAGGAAAGGAATTCCCACTCTTTTACACTTGCATACAAAACAGAGAGAAGATCGTGTCACAGTGCGACTACCTTGAGGTTGGGTGTGAACGGGTCTGGCAGCCTCATGTTGCGTGGAAAGGCACTGAGGATGAGGTTGCGGAGCTGGATGCAGTTGGGTGGAATAACATCACAGAAGCCATAGTGATAGTCACACAGGAACTCTGGGAAGTCGTGGAGCAGGACCAAAAGAACGCGCAATGTGCCCTGTAACAACCAAATAATTTAAAAAAATGTTTAAATTGTTCATGGGTCAAATCTGATAAAGACGGTTGCCACGGAAACGGTGGAGAGCACCTTGTAGAGAATTTGCATAGGTTTGTTGAGTTCTACATTCCTCAGGAAAGGGGCCAGGTACTTGAACAGATCAATCAGCAGCTGAGCGTACATGGGCCATCCCTAAAAAACATCAGTCAATCAAAACCAAATCTGATTGTAGAGTAAGATGAGTTGATCATGTCTTGCTCTTGCGGACCTTCTGCTGTGGTGTGTGCGCCAGCATCCTGGCGATGAAGATGCGATGGGAGATGAGCTCAAGCCAGGCATACACAAAGCCAGGGGCCTTGGTGGGTCTCAGGATGTGGAAGGTATTGCTGTAAAACACATGACCAGTAAATCCCCATGTATGAACCAAAGGAGAGAAAGTGCCTTAAACTATTAGGTAACAAAGGGATATGGCTGATCCACAGGGAGTTCCCTACCAGAAGGCAGTGAGGGTCTGGAAGTTGATGGTCTCAAGAACATGTTCCGGTGCATTGAGCTCCAACAGCAGCATGATGAAAATGCGGTGGTATGGCAACTGCTGGAATTCTGACTGACGGACATCATGATCCTGAATCAACACCCCAACAACGATGCCCAGCACCTGAAGGTTGGAATGAAAGGAGAGAAACGGATGAGATCCAAGAGCACAGGGTCCAACTTGAGCGAACAACAAGCTGCCATTTATTTAGTCACGTGAGTTACATGACATCACAGTACCTTGTTGAGAAGGTTGATCTTTGTCACTGTGTTAGTGGCCTCTCCGGAGTGTTTGACCAACAGGGCAATGAGCCTGACAAACGCATCCAGGTTGTGGTAACACTTGGCTCTGATGATGGCTGCGCTAGCTGCTGGGTTGTGCTGCTGCTCGGCTTGTGCCCGATAGCTGATCTCTACGCACATTTCTGTGCACAGCCTGAAGAACCGTGTGATCAGGTCATCTGTCTTTAAGATGCCCTGCCCGTGCATCTAGGAGATGAAAATAGAGCATGAGGTTAACAAAAATGAGCAATAACAGATATGGATTTTTGGGGGCATTTTGACAGTATTGATAATGAGTGTTAACCTGAGTGACAAAGGCCGAGAAGGCTTTGGTACTGTCCCTGCCAGCTGCAGCTGAGTGATACAGGTTCACCCATTCCCTTAAGAGGTACTCTGCCTTCTCCCTCAGGCCAGGGGGGTCGTCATATTCTGAGGCCTGCGATATCCCAGAGTGCATCATAAAGTTGGGTCCACCATGGGCCCGGTCAATCATGGCTTCGTAGTTGGAGCGGACGACATCCATGAGCTGGGGAAGACTGAGGAAGATGGAAACAATTGTTAGTTTAAAAACATTATTGGAGATAGCAAGGACAGCTGTATGTGATCTATTGTAGTGCAGACTTTGAAACTGCAGAAAATCTACAATATGTTAAAAGAGTTTAATGTTATGAAAGAGTAGTTATTTACCCCTCAGGAGCATTGGCCCTGGAGTGTGCACAAGTTCTCATCAAAGTCTCAATGGTGTGAAAAAGGTCAGCCTCTGTGACATGACTGACACTGCGTTCATCCACAAGCAGTAGCTTTACCAACTGCATAGCAAATGCAACTGCCATGTAGTGCAATCCATTCTCCATTGACTGGAAGAAAAAAAGAAAAAGGGAAAAAAAAAAGGTGCAGGGTTAATTCCAGTTCTAATGCATCATACATTTCATTTACACAAAAATGTGCCAAAAACGTAATATTGAGAAATGTGAAAGTATCAAAAGATGCCAATGACTGAAAATGAAAGTGGTATTTTATACCTGTGCCAAGTGCAAGTCATACTGCTGCATATTTACAAGATGGTTCCTGATCAGAAGCTCAACTGCTTCTACGTTGTATTTGTACTCATCTCGGCATTCGATCAGACACCTGTAACCACAAACAGTCCAGTTAGAAAACATCCAGTATATGAAGCCACATTGTGCTGTGAAACCACATGGAACAGAATGATTTTTTCAAAAAAACATTTGAATAAAAGCTGACTCACCTGGTGATCTGCTTATTGCACCACTGAGGTCCATAGGCACGGCCATCCTGCAGGGCTTTGAGCACCAGCAGGTGGCACTCTCTGTAACGGAGCAGCAAGTCAGCATCAGCCCCACTTGTGGCATCAAGAAGACCTTCCACCGCCTGATAAAGAAAGAAACCAACTTAGTTCATCTGGCCAATGCAAATAAATACGATGACATGTGACTTAACGGGGGCGACGGAAATGAATATCTTACCTTCTGCAGGAGACCAAGTGCAGCAATGCCATCCCTTGAATTCCGTGCCAAGGCGACAGCCTCCAGCAGGGTGCGCAGGGCCTGGGTAAGGGGGTTCATGGCGAGGGCAGGAGGGATGGCATGAAGATGTTGTTCCAAGTCTGCCATGCACTTATCATAGATTTGAGCAACGTCATCTGTGGCCCATGCCTGTTGCTGTAAGTGGAGATAAAGAAAAAGATGTAACACTTGGGACATGTTTTCTTTTGTCTTAAATACTGCAAGTAATTTTCAGGCTGTTCAAATGATTTTAGTAAACATTTTAATAGGGTTTTACATTTTATTTTGCATGTTAAGGAAACAAACCTACCTTCATTGGCTGAGCCAAGAAACCAGTGGGTTGTGAGAGATCATTACTGGGTAAGAAACCTGGGACATTCCTTGCAAACTCCTCATACACAGCCAGCTGTTTTGGGTCAACTCCGCCCACCTGAAAATATGCAAAAGTATTTTGTTAAAACGTGCCATAGGGCTAATTGTGTTCATCCTATTTGACATACGAGCATAACCAAGCGAACATTGACATTGATATATTTTTTTAATGAATTCAGAGGACTGGATGTTCCAGCTGATCTTACCTTGAGCCTGATCTGCTCTGGCATACGTTCAGCTTGGTAAGTAAGAACAACAGGATCACAATAACGACGACCCTCCTGGCGTGCATGCTTTCTCAGCTCGAACTCCTACAAGAGAAGATACCAGATTAAGAAATAGGAATTAACACAATTCTTGGATTTAATGGAAAAAAACGAATAAAACTCTTTCAACTTGTTGAATTTCAGCGAAGAGCATAGTCTAACCGTGGCTAGTCTCTTGTCCATTTCAGGGCCAGCCTTCTCCACAGCTGTTTTTTGAATGAAGCAACACGCCAGTTCACAGTTATCTTGAGCAATTCGGGCTGCGGCCTCTTCCATCATTTCCCTCTGTTGTGGAGTTGGTGCCTGAGAAAACAAACACGTTTGAGAAACAGAAACGTTAAATGACGCAAGACATAGAGGTGGAAATGAAAATTGTAAGTGGAAATAAGAAAGTACGGAATAGAAGTATTAATTTCTAATGGAACAACAACAATTAACTGCACATAAACTTTCACTCCTTTAACTTACCCTGAGTGCAGCAGCAAAGCTGTTCTTCAAGTTGGTGGCAATGCTCATGAGCAGCGGCTCACGGCATGTGATCATTGCCATGCCAGCTGTCAGGTTTCTCATCATATGGTGTGCGGCAACACGCATGCGGGACTCCTCTGAATCCAAGGCAAAGTCCTTCCTAATGATCTGCTCGCAAGTAGTCATGGCGATTTTAATAGAACGATCAACCACAGGATGTACTAGCTCCTGGACAGCTCGCTCCACTGACTGCCTTACACACTGCTTCAACTGAGGATGGGACTGAAGGAGAGGGATCTGAGGAAACAACATGGAGCACACATGGTAAAGAATTACAAAGGAAAAGAAAATCTTCTTTGGACAGGGGGAAGACGTGAGAGAAAGTGGGTATGTCTTCAGTCAGATACTGATTTCATCAATATCTCTGCCAGTGGATCACAGATACCAAATACGTACATTGACGTTGATATTGATGTGTGGAGCCAGGCCTGCCAGGGCGTACACATTAATATCATGGTAACTGAACTGTGGGGTTGGGGGCCCAGTGGTTGTGCAGGTGGTGGTGGTGGCAGCTGGGGTTGAGGGAGGAGCTGCAAATGGAACAAAGTCTCCTGTTGGTCACAAAGCGTTGGTTGGATTAAAATGACACGAAAAACAAAACACAGACATGGGCGCAAAAAAAATGTATGTAAGAATTATTCAAAACATAATAATTCTTTTCTATTCAAATTCTAACAGCCACCTGTAGTAGAAACTGGAAGCATCTCCTCTGGAGGTTTTGCTTCTTTCTTTGGTGCAGACAGTTGTTCCTCCAAACTCTTGAGCTTCTCCTTGTCCTTTAGGAGATTTCCAGGCTTCAGGTCATTTATGTCCAGGGACAAGTTCTTGCAAAGAACTTCAATCTCAAATTTTAAGTTCAGCTGCAATGAAACAAGCAATCAATGTTATCAATAAAAACACTATAAGAACCTCAGAGATATAAATGGGCATAAAAAGACATTAAACATGAATTTACTTTTAGGTCATGTTCCTGATGGAGCTCGGCAAGGACATTCATGATGGCCATTGTCCAAGGGTTCTGGGGCCTGAAAACCTACAATGTCAAAGAAAGATAACGTTTACCTTTACATTTTAGTTTGAGGAGCAAATCAGTGAAAAGATTTTTCTTTTAACTTGTGTTGCTCACCATGCTCCGCAGACTCGACTCCAAAACCTTGGCCACAAAGGGAACCACATAAAGTAATTCCTGTTGGCCTTTCACATAGGCTTCCAGTAGCAGAGACTTGACTTCCAAATCCTGGGAGAAGGAGGACATTTTTGGACAGTGAAGTGAGCTGCCAGGAGAACCAACCTGTCATAATACAACAGCGCTGTTGATTGTGGTACACATTCTTACTGTGTAGAGGATGGGCTTGTTCTTGGCCAGTGTAATCATCCCCAACCAGTGGCCCAGGTTCTTCAGCAGAGAGCGGTCTGAGAAGTTGGCAGCTGCTTTGTCTGATGTCAAGAGCACCTGAAAGGGAATTAGGCACTGGATTAAAACCACTGTTGTAAAAAGAGGATATTTCATGGGTCAAACAAATCTGTTGAACTCTCAGGTTTGAGATAAGATAAGCCTCTATTGGCAGCACGGGTGGGGTGGGGTTATACAGCAATGCAAAATGGACAATTGGCATAGGAGGTTAGAAAAGTTGAAGACCCACACATTTCAATTCCTTTAAATTTAAAAAGAGCAGTGGGTAGCTAATAAGTATAAGGAAATACACTTCCAAGCTCTCGTTTTCCATTTCATATCCCACTATTTACCTTGATGTTTCTGTAAGTCTCATTGAGGACCATCTTGACAAACTCTGGGTTCTTGAGAGTGTCCAGGAAGTTGGAGTATAGACTGTGGAAATTGGGCTCAATGCTCACACGCTTCATCACCAGGTACTGAGACACCCAGGGCATAAACTCCTCCTTCACAGTCTCTTTTAACTCCTCAACCTGAGGAAAAAACACAATACAGGGTTAAAGACCCAAGATAGTTGAAGTTGAATAGTTTTCTAGCTATAGCAATGTTTTGTCCCTTCACCTTCTGTGTCATGTTGGACTGAGACAGGTTGTTGAAGATGAATGCTATTTTCTCCTGGACATTTTCTGGGGGCTCGACAATCCTTTCTGTCTGGTCAGTGGCCACCAGCAAGGTGTCAATGTTGGTAGTGTTTATGGAAGGCTGTGGGTTGGAGAGAGGTGTTGTTGTGGATCAGATTTCAAGCAAAAGAAACATGAAACAACTATTACAGAAGCAAGAACCAGACTCACAGGCACATCCTTCTTGAAGCTGCTGGGCGTTGGTCTTGTGATGGTTGTGGTTTTTGCTGCCGTGGTTGTAGTTGTGGTGGTGGTGACGAGGGTACTGGTCTGCCCTGGCTGTGGAGCTTTGGGAACACCGGGCTGCTGCGATTGGGCCTGTGATTGAACTTGTGCCAGTGCCAGACTACCAGGTGTGGTAATGGAGCCTTGCATCTTCACTGGCGGGTCCCGCGACTGTTGGCCGTACTCAATATACTGCACACACAGGATATTGAAAGATACAGAGCGGTAGATTTAATTTATCTATTGGTTGTAATTTTTTCTATAGTAAGGACAGAACAAAATTTACAGAATGGTTGAGAAAATAAATTAAGGAAACCTAATTACCTCTTGTAAATGGTGGGGAAATTGCAAGAAGTGAGCAATTGAAGCCAAGTGTTGGCAATATTGAGGGTAGTCCTTTAGTCTAAAAATATGAGATGCTGTTAGAATGACACAAAATGACAATTGTAACATTAAAGCTATGTTAAAATGAAAACAAATCAATACCTGTTTTTGAACCTATCTAGGGCAGCTATTCCAAAGTAATACATTTTGGATCCATAGGGTTTTCTTAAGGCTTCAAGGACATATCGAAGGGCCAAGCCAAGGGCCATATAGGTGACAAGACCCTTCTCGATAATTCCACCAAAAAGGCAGGCAGTGATGTGCAGCTCCTTGTCTGGGTACTGGGGGAAGAACCGGTACTCCTCAAACAAGTTCCGAAGCATGCAATTGAAGACCTCTCGCTCCCGTTTGATGGTTGAATCCTTAAATCTCTGCAACATCTCAAGTACCTAGACAACAACACAGAGGTAGATGGGTGGGTTTGAAGAAGAGCAACAATGTTTGGTAAAACTATGCAAGTGCAAATTAGTTGTAGTTTGTGTTTTTGGCAAGAATATAATGTGACTACGTACTTCATCCACAGACATGGTAGGGTGAGGTGGGTGGTTGTAGATGCGCTGGAAGTAACTGTTTGCTTCATCGTCAATCTCCTTACTAAAGTGCTGGTTTGCCTCGGGCCACACCTGAGAAAGGTCAGCTGGAAGAAAGTAGACAACATTTAATTTTCCATTTCGCTGCAGGTTTAAATCCAGTTTAGGCAGAGCATAAGCGAGCACAGGCAATTGGAAACAATTTAAACAATTAAATAACATCAAAATTTTTTTTAATGATGGAAACACGTTAGAACTTTATGATGCTTACACAGTAAACAAAGTATGCTAAAGTGGGGCTGTCAGCATAAGCAGACAAGGAATGGAAGACTGATCTGCATTTCCTCCATGATAAACTTCAAAAAATGTTAATACAAAAATATGAAGCCATCTAATTGTTTATAATTGGATTCTTAAAGTCATGTATTGACACAAATATTGTATATTTGAAATATATTTTGGAAATCCTACAAATATCTGTAGAGGAAATACAGTGCTGAGCAGCGCAGGGCGAGGCTCTCAGTCACACCACTACAACCACCACTTACAGGCCTTCATCTTACTCTGCTGAAAGGTAGGTGGGTTCAAGCCTGGTGTGCTCATCTTCCTGGTGCCAAAGGGATCAGTGCTCACTGGTGGCATCCCCAGACTAGAGCCAATACTAGAGCCAATACCAGAACCAAGACCAGAGCCAATACCAGAGCCGAGACCAGAGCCAAGACCAGAGCCGAGACCAGAGCCCAGACCAGAGCCGAGACCAGAGCCAAGACCAGAGCCAAGACCAGAACCGAGGCCAGAGCCAATGCCTGTGCTCAAGGGGCCTAAAAAAGATGAGACAAAGTTATGAATCCAACCCAAGCTATGATATAATTTGCTGTTACAACTACGGTTATGTGTCTGTGATGGAAAAAAAAGGAATCAAATAAGCATAGTACCAGAGTCCATACCAGGGAGCTGCGAGGACAGACTGCCAATACCCCCAAATGGTGTGCTGGGATTGGGGTTAGACAATGGTGGAAAGGCCTTTGCTGGGGACTGGGGGTTACTAAAAGCTGAACTCAGGGAGGTTGGAAAACCCTGCATGCTCTGGGTGTGTGAGGTGGCTGTGCCCCCTATATTCAAGGTACCCATGCCAGAGAGAGGGTCCATCTATGAACAAAAAAGGAAATATTAGATAAGTATCAGTTGGTGATACACACGTGAGGATGTTGAAGAAACATAACAATTGGTTTCGTTGAAAAAAACAAAAATTCATCTATATGACAGAACCATCAAAACTGAAAAGAATTTTACTTTTCTTTTTTTTCTTAAAGGCAGACTCAGATATTTTTTTCCAATATACTTTTTGTCAAAATCAATGAATATACCTGTCTGTGCTCTGGTCTATTGACACAGTCTATGCTCAGTAAATGGGTATGTAAGCAAAGTCAGTCGCACCAATAAACCCAACAACTTTTCAGCCTGTCAGCTTCAAAAAGCATTCATGCTCACACAGAGGACAAGGGGAAGGGGTGGGGGAATGGGGTCACATAGCAGTCACAGCAAGAAAGACATGGCAGCTAGGGGCATATTTGTTTTGGTGATAAGTTAAAATCTCAACAAGCTTTCTCAGAAGCAGTCTGCATTTAAACAAATGAGGAAAACAATCAGTTTTGTCTAAATCTATTTTCAATAGGGGTGTGCACAAAAGAAAAAAGGAAAAAAATCACATATAAAGCCCAATTCCTTCTTTGCTGATTGACTATTGATTCATAAATATATACATTTCATATGTGTTGTCAGTCAAATTCCGGTATGACTAACTTCCTTTTTAATCATTTTCCTTAATGTCACAAAAACGGTGTATGACTAGATGCCTCTCCATACCCTTGCACAAGCTACCAAAGAAAGTGATGCATGCCAAAGAACACCCCAGGATGATGAGGAAGAAGAAAGTGACCTGTGTGCCATAGACGGAAACAGCAGGCGCTATCATGTCATGGCCACGCTGACCACAAGAGCTGTGAATGGTCCACCTGGTAGCAGTACTTTCAGCAGACAGTGCCCCAACACTGCTGCTTGGTTCTGTGATTTTCAAGTTGAGCTGAAACACTAAAGAGATGGACCACACTAAGGAGAGTCTGAGGTGCGCGTGCACATATTTTCCGCACCTGTGCAGCACAGGGACACTAGCTTTTTGTTTGGAATTAAAGGGAAACACTACACCGTAACGCCAGAAATGCTCAAGAGTAAGAAGAAGCAAATCTGCACTGTTTTACAAGTGACAGTTTACATTTGATTCAGTGTCTTTTTTGCATTAAGACCTGTAGGTCAAATGGATAAAAAGAGTTTTGACAAGATAGAATCAATTATAGAAATATATCAAAAACCAATTGAGCTTGAACCAAAAACTGGTATTTAGATTTGAGAATCAATTTGAAATCGAAATGTTACCTAAAGAATCAAAATCAAATTGTGATATTCTGAGTAATGCACTCTTAATTTCCAACACTTAAAATGCAATTCAAAGTCTTAAAGGAAAGTTATGATGTGGCTTACAGGTAATGATACCTGTACAGGTGAGATGGCATCAAGGCTGCTGGTACTGGGGGCACGTCCCTTGGGCATCACACCTGGTGGTGGCTGCCGAGCTTTATTCATCACATTGCTGCAGTTGGCAACCATGGTAAGGATGGTCTCTGACAACTCCTGGGACACGCTCCTAGGGAGGGAGAAAAGAAGGGAGGAAGGAGAGAGAGAGAAAAAAAAGGGAAGAAATGAGAGAATGAATGAGTCAGTTAGCACTAGGGGAGAATTAACAGTATTGATATTGTTAGGCTTTTGTGTTCTCACCCTGCACAGGACTGCAGACAGGCCAACATGGTAGCTAAGGTCTCTGGCGGCAACTGGGCACTTTTGGGCTGGTCCTTATCTGGGGCCAGACCCCCCATAATAGATGGGCAGCGCCTCTTCAGGAACGTCACACATGCTTGGATAAACGGTTCCTGACACATGAACACGACACAAAAAAAGTTTCAAAATCCTGCATTTTTTTGGGATAATAAACTCAAAATATGAAAACCCATGTGGTTATGGATAACTTGGGTCAAAAATGACATACCCCATGCTCTCTGATTTTGTCAGTCAGCCATTTATCAAGTTTGAGGTATTCACGTCGCGAAGCAAGTGCAGCAAGGTCAATAACAAAGGCAAATGGAGTACCATTCAGCAGCATTGAGAGAGACTGGAGGAAAGAAAATACATCGAGCATCAGTCCAATGTGCTCTGAAGCTCTTGCCAAATGAAAAATATTCAGGCACAGAAATGTTCGAACCAAAGATCACTATGCTTTTTACACAAACCTTCAAGTCCTGGGCCACATCCAGGATGCGAGACAGCTTGGCCTGGTCATACTGTTCACCTCTCATGTACCACTCAGCCATCGAATGCATTATCAACTGACGGATGGATGGAGACTGTCCCTAGAAAATGAGCAGTCAAGATTTCATACACAATTTTTGCAAAGCATATGAAAATAAAAAACATGACCCCTAGAGATAAACTTATTTTTGCAATATCAGAGGCACAGATTTCTAGACCTACCTGTCCATGCCAGGCGTAGTGCAGGATAATGGCAGAGTTAGGGTGGTTGCCCAGAAAGATTGGCATTAGAGTAGAAATGAGTTCATGGCGCAGTGTGTGCCAGGAGGTGGAGATCTGCAGTAATGCCAACACCAACATGTCCGGGCAGTGCTTGATTGGGAAGCTGAACAGCTGCTTCACCTGCTCATACTGGCCCACCTCAGACAGCCGGAGCAGACTCTCAACTAAGTCCAGACTTTTCCTGTGAGGAATTAATGACACTAAGTCAACCACTTTTTACAGACAATACAATGTTCTCAACGAGCAAGGCATCCGGATAGCTTTGACCGAATCAGATTCAGACATGCTCTTGGGTTCAAAGAACCAAAAATCCAAGTGTTTAAAGTAAAATAAGCTTGTATTGTAACACTTCCGAACAGTGGTAAACTGTAAAGCCTCATACCATGTGGCGATTTCCCTGTTGTCATCCTCTGGTGGGGCCTTCAGGATGTCAGTGGCCACATTGTGGCAGGGATAGTCAGCAAAACAAAACACTTCTGGACTCATCAGAGAGTGCTGGATGAATGACAGCTGAAAATGAAACAAAGAAGATAGATTTTGAATGTAATTAAACCAGCAGATACTCGTATGTAACACGTATGATGGTATCATTCTGCTGAAGCAAACATAAAAATTACCTGGCCCTCGGCGTGTTTCCATGGCCGATAGATGAGATCAACTGGGAAAACCTCGATGCCCAATCCTCTCTGAATGCCATACACCACAATTTGCAGGCCTTTACTATCACGGATGATGAAGCCCGGGTGGTCAAGTTCGTACGTCACTTCTTTGAAGTTCAGATTGGGATTCTAAAAAAACAAACCAAAATCTTAGACCCTTCGAAATAATTACAAATGAAAACATGTGCGTTCTGCAACAACTCTACAACAAAATGAATGGTTTACTCACAACTTCTTTGACGACGTCGATGAGGACCTCAACATTCCACGTGTGTGCCTGCGAGCCATCATTCTTATCTTTTCCATCACTCCAGATACCACTACCTGGTGCAGAGATGGACTAGAAGAGAAGAAAAAAAGCAGAAAATATGTAAGCATGATGTAATGAAAAGTAAAGAGCTTAGAAGGCTACACTCCCACACCAGCAAGAACATCTGAGTGCTTATTTGTTGTCAATTTTCATTGGAAAGTCTTTACAGCTACAATATCTGCAGTGAGAATTAACTAAAATTAACAAAGTAAAAACAACTCCAAACAACTTTAACAACTCTTAACAGATAAGCCCCTCACCTGTAGCGGGATACCATCAGTTAGGCCAGAGTGGGTACGAGCCATCATGCCCAAGACCCTGGCCACCTGGCAAGCTGTAACCTCCCTCACCCCATATTGGAGGATTATATTTCTGCACTCATCGACACTGGTGAGACACAAAACAAAAATCGAAAAAGTTGAACAAGTGCTGTAACCTCTAAAATGCAATTCATTCATTCAATCAGAAACTGTCGCAAAATGTGTCAAAAACAGGCTTATTTCATATATTCACTTTTTTTCATTTCTGTGCATTTGTATATCTGTAGTAGTTATTCACCTAGCACAGAAGCCATAGCCAACTTCTTGCATGAATTCTGCAAGGGAAGTCTCCATCATGGTCTTGGCCAACTCCCCCGAGTCTGGTAGAATCCTGTCCATGAGAATGTCCCGTTTTTCAGGGTACAGCAGTGGTGCGAGCACCACAGGGCAGCGCTCCTGGGGGAAATCTGCAACACAGTTGAAATACATTGAAAAACATGACATGGACAGAGTGTAGTTTCAAATATTTAAGAGTCCTCTGTGAGTTTGTTGAAACTAACGAAACTTGAAACTAAACTAAAAATTGCTCACGTGTACCTCGGCAAAGTGTCTTGAGGAAGGCGTCAATCTGCTCTTGTCCTACCCCACTGGCTCCCTTCTGGCCAAACAGTAGATGGGAGAGCAGCAGGTGCAAGACCTCTATGGCAATGTCTTGGAAGCCACCTTCCTGGTTTCCTCCGAGATCAGCGTCAACGTAGGACCGCAGGAGATCTGGGAGTTTCTGCTTGATGAACTGTGCAGCTAAATTACAAGCAAACAGAGAACAAAACGTAAAACTACAGATTTCTGAGTTGATATGTGCATATTAAAAACACAGTTTTGTTATGGTCTATATATTATCAACTTCAATTGTGACTTAAGTTAAATTATTGAAGAAGTGAAATGCACTGTTTTACTGACTAACTTACTCCTGTCCAACAAAGATGCATGAATCAAAGTCTTGTTTAGTGATATGAGGATGTCTTACACCTTTCAGAAACAGTTTCTGACAACGTATTGCCTAAGGAAAATATCAATAAGCAATATGCAGACACTGACAAGAATAACTTACCAAACCCACGAAGGTCTGTGTTGCTGGAATTGAGCAAAGCAAGTCCAAATATCACCTACAGATATAAAAAAGAAATACATTTAGATTTCCAGAGAGAGACTCAACTCATAAGTATCAATCATGTAAAATAGGATCATTGTCCTTTTCAGAAAGGTTATTCGTTGAGGACTGCAAAGCAATCTCTTACCTCTTGGACCTTGCTGAGCTTGAGAACTTTACTCAGCTGAGTAAATAAATGGGCAGATGGCTTCAAACTCTGGAGGATAAATTAGAAAGCATTGACTTAATTTCTATATTTTATGACTATAGTATTGGTGGTGGTCGTTTTATTTATTTACAATGACAATAAAGATCCATCTATCTAATCGGTATTGTATTTTCAACCTGATAAGAGGACTGAGAGCCTGCAATTTCATTAAAAGATGGACAAATATACATCCAGACAAAAATTGTAACGTAAGATGTGGATGATGTTATCAGATGTATAGTGTTAGTGCCTAGAATTGTGGGTCTTCACTGTAATAAAAAGTTTACTTTTCAGTGCCTTCTCCTTACCTTCTGGTAGTGAAGAGGATTGTCAATGGCGTAACACAGAGTAGAGATAAAGTTTGGCTTTGATATCAGCGACACACACTCCTGGATCAGAAACTGTGTCTTGGGCAAGTTGAAAAGCAAAACATACCGAGAAGGAAAGAGAAAAGAGAACAGAAGCAGGTGAAGAATAAGATAAATATGAGCACATGTCCAGCCAGTCATGGGAACCTCTCTAATGTGCATAATAAATACATGAAAACTATCAAGCCAATGATGAGAAGGCAGGAGAAGTTTAAGGCAGAATTCAACGCTTGTGGATACATAATGATCAATATCCCAAGAGGTTAATGGTTTCAGTGGAGAGATGACAGTCATGTGCATTCCTTGACTCATAAGCAATGACTATTCTAAAGTCTTATTGGCCTTTACTTGGCAGATAAACAGTCAATAATCAGACATTGTTGACAAAGACAGACTCCACTGGCCCAAGCAAGTTCTGTGGTCAAGTAAGCACACACAGAACCACTATCTCCATGATTTCAGTGATTGTTTTAATGCTAACTGTTATCTACAGTCCACATTTAACAATGCTCTATAAAGTTAGAAAGGATAAGGGCCAGTTTATGAACTTGCTCCTAAGACATGCTGTCTAACCATGTTGGAAATCACTGCGTTTATTGTTGGATAAACTGGAAGGCAGAGTGAAAAGCCATCTGTCACAGAGGGGGGTGTAATGTGATATCACTCCGTAAACTAGGATAACAATGCAAGATTTAATCCTAAACAGGATTTTGCTCTTGACGAACTTCGTATCCTGCAAAAAGACCAATAGAAGTACAAACTAAGCAAAGATGGCAAATCACGGTATGAAGTGATTAGGGACATTAGTTCATTAGGTCTAACTATGAGCAGTAACAGAACTGATGAACAGACTGAAAGATGGGGTGAAAGCAAATTCTTGTGCCATTTGACCATCGAAAGGAAGTAAAAAAGTCACTACTTCCGAGTAGAAAGTTAATTTGAAAACATAAACAACAAATGCTTCCCCTGAAACACATTTTTCCACCAATAAGTAAAAAGGATTCATATGTTCTTTATCCAAAATTACCTGGTGAAAGTCCTTGCCACTGCTTTTACCATCGCCACTGAAATCGACATGGGAGAAGAGACAGCGTAGTAGATGCCTGTCTGCCTCAGGACCGTGACGATTTACAATCTGGGCCAGCACAGAGAGCACGTTAATACACGTGGACCAAATACAGATATTTTCACACATTTCATGTAATGAACTACACATTTATCTTTTATGCACTTACATGTTGTATTTCTTGCTGGCTGGCTCTGTAGTTTTTCTTTGTTAAATTGTCCACCAGATAGCTGATTTGAGACAAAGCCAGCGAAAGCGAGTCAAGATTCATTGCTGGTTGGGGCGGAAGCAGGCGGCCGAGCACGGCGCAAAATCACCATTATTCCCCTTTAGTCACTTCAGAGATAAGCTACTTCTGCCCCCCCCCCAAAAGGTGTGAAAAAAGTTGGCTTCCAAATTGGTTTTTCCGATCAGTGGCTCCCGGAGAGTCCTTCAGTTTAAAGTAGAGTTCAGCATCTGTAATAAGAACAACAAAATATGATTATTCTCACATCACATAATTAAAGAGAAGAAACTAAGGCATGTTATACAAAGTTGGTTTAATTCTCTAAATAAAACTAAATCTAGAATACAGATATATAACTTTAACGCAGGACAGTATTTACCTTTCTTTGACAACTATTGATATTGTGACAGGCTTTGAGGCCTATGTGCAAGGCAGACCTGGAGCTGCTGTGAAATATATTTAGATGCTCTAATGTTTGGCTGCGTTTAAAGTCATCTTAAAGCCTAGTTTTAGTAGTGTGGGATATCGCTATGGCCAAAAGAGTAGTTACATAAACTCAACATGCTAGTACTCTGTAGTAGGCCTCGACAATGTCCTGATACTTGAGAGGTTCAAAGCTAGTTAACGTGGTCATCGTGCTTTATATTTTCTCTGATGTAAATAGCAAAGTCGCTACTGCACTTTTACGAATAAAGTCATCCGTGTGCATCACCAAGAGCAGCTACACGGGATTTCCTCTCGTATAAATGGACAAAATATACCCAACTGAGACAAAGACAAGGCTAGTTTCAATTAGCTACTGTTGACGACAATACACTCAAGTAATCTCCGTGTGAACGCGTAGTTTAGGAGCCACAATCAAACCGCTCGGCTTTGTAACATGAAGGTTAATTGAGAGGTGGATAAAACACACATTCGTTATTTTGAGGCGATTCTCTTGTGGCAAGTGCGGCCAAGTAGCTAGCAACTAAAGCTAACATCGCCATGACGCTGGTAAACACTTTCTAAGGAGAAGTTTGAGTGGACATGTCAACGGTGTACGTTAGCTAGCTTCACCCTGAAGTGATATGTGTATTCACACAACATGTCACGATATACATCATGGGTTTGAATTGGTGTTTCTAATTCATGCAGTCTACCCGCTATCAACAGCCAGCGTCAACCACTGAAATCTTAGCGACTCCCTGTTTGCTACAAGCTAATGCTAACCCGATTTTAAGCGAGACTAGCATTAGCAACATCACAAGCTGGTTTCTATTAACGTGCTTACCCAACACTACTATATCGCGTTATGTCCAGGTGTTAAAGCCTACGTGCCACATTGGACAACAATCGAAACTAGGGGTCCGTAACACATACTCGAGCCGTGGTCACGAAGGCCGCGAGTACTGCGGATGGCGTTTGCGTGATCCGGCCAGCTAACATTAGCATGAACCTGGTTAGCTTTAGCATGAGTCTAAAGGGCTCCGGCTAATCGTTGGAATCGCTAACACTGTAGTTGCAAATATAATAAAACGACGCGCACACCGTATGCCGAGCAACTTTCAGTATTGTCCCCACCAACGCTGTCATCAATTGTTTTTAAGATGAATTGACCACACTACAACTAAAATGCGATTAAACTACGGAATTATTACTTTCTAGATATGACTAATATGAAAACAGCTACTCAGTAAATATACGAGACCCTGAGCTGATGGCTAACGGCCAGTCTCCGTGTTATTACCACTGCTTATGTGTTATGTGAAAGTCTACGGGCAGCTGTTTAAATGAGGTGTGCTGTTTCTCACCGTGCTCCCAGAAAAGTAAATCAGACGTTCATCCCTTCTTCTTTCCCGTAGCTAACTTGTTAGAAATAGTAGGGTGGCTGTGCCTCCACTTCTGTTTGATTTTCAAAATAAAATGGCGACTGTCACTACCGCGGCGGCGCGCTATCCATTCGAGACGGGTGCGTGTGCTTATCCGCGCGACACCCACGGTAGGTAGGTACTCGTCGGTGCTGGACACCTGGACAGAGCCGCCCGTCACCGTGAGTTACACATCCCCTCTTTATGATGTTTTAATATGCAGGACAATAACAGCTCCCATTTATTCTGTTGCACAATTAAATCAAAATAACAAAGCAACATGGTAATTGCGTTACTGTTTTCCGCGTGTTTTCCACAAAACAACAAAACAACGTTTATTATACATTTTTCACCAGCAATTCTGGATGTCCATTATTCCAAATTAGTTGGGCCCTTTTTCATACAATGTTGATACATCACAACGGCATCACAGGTGTTTGACACAAACTATTAATGCCAGTCCAAATATCCTTGCAAATGACTGTGATTTGAATTAGTTTATTTATTTATGTATTTATTTATTTATGTATTTATTTATTTATGTGTTTCTCTATGTTGCCTGCTCACTTTCACTTATACGCAAACAACCTTGCTTTTTCACTGATGTGCTCCTATTAAGCACTTCGAGCCTCAATGTTTGTATGAAATGTGCTATACAAATAAAGTTTATTATTAATTAATATTGTTTGTATTTGAAACAAAATCACAATGAATCCATTGCCTTTCCTTTGTGTGCATTTCACTGTTTGCAGATATAACACAGGTATCACTAGTTGGAAATAACCCATTGTCCTACCTTGAATTACTTTTCGGTGGCATGTCTCATTATATACAGTCATCTCAACTTGATGTGTATAATTAGTCTTGCCATTCACAACAACAACAGTCGTTAGTCAAATATGAATGATATGTGTAAGCCTCTTTGTTTTGAGTTAATACATATGCAGCCAGGTGACACACACATATATATATACAGTAATGTATACAATCATGGTACAAAATAAAATAAAATAAAAAGCACTGAAGGATCCAGGCATAGTATTATGAAGCTCCCAGTGCAATGCCTTAATATTTTTGTCCGGTAGATGGCGGTAGCACACATGTGTGCTGGTGAGTCAGACCCGTCCCCGTTAAGAGAAGAACTCCTCCTCGGGTCTCCAGCTTGTGAAGAGGCGATGGTGGAATAACGCGAGGAGAAAACACGCACACTCTCGACTTGAACATCGTCACTGTCAAAGTTTTGACGCATTCGGGAGAAGTTACTTCAAGTGGAACATGTCGTCGTGGCCCAAATCATCACCAGGTTCTCGGCGGGCCGCCGGGAACCCGAATGGAAGGTAAGCCGTGTTTGCACATAGCATCAACATTAGCATGTTTGGTAGCAACTCTAGCATAACAAAGCGATGTTTAGCGACGCAATGTACTTTGTGCTTTCACAATTTTTACCCCGGCGCGTGTTTATCGTCTTTGGACACGATACCAACATGCTCATTTTTGTATAGTTCTCAAAAACCCCGGTTCCGGAGAGCAGCCCCTTACCCCGGCAGAGGAGATGAGAGGAGCGAGGTGCTGAAGGATGTGCTGGACAGGTACAGACCTATTATACTGTGTCTTTCTGTTCTAAGATCCAACTCACTCTCCTGCAATCCAGCGCTTGGCAAGTGTATCACCTCTGCCCGACACATGCAGTGGAACCGGTTTAAAGGTACAGTGTGCAACACTTCGTGACATTTACTGGGTGAACCAGTGGTGGCCCACTGTTGTCATTAAAGCTCAAAAGGTGTTTAGTATGTCCACTCTGGGCTAATGTAAAAACATGGCGGCCCTCGTAGGGTGGACCCTTCCCCCTGGTGTAAATATACATCATAGGGCAAACTTAAGGGATCTGTAAAAAGCCATAGACATACATTGGGGGTGATTATACATTTGTGTAAATGTCCATATAATTGTTTTGTAATTCTATCTCTAAGCATAGAAGTGACACAAATTGACCGAAATCCTGCACACTGCACCTTTAAGTATGTTTTTAAGTGTTGCATTAAATGGTACATTGTGCCTATGTTTATGTCTCACCACCTTTCTTTCAGTTATGAAGAACTGGAGCAAATGCAAAAGTTTTCTGCCAGTGTAAAGTTTGAAGGACACAAGCATCAGTCAAGTGGTGAGATGTTTTCCTGCATATTATATTCTTCATGTACTGTAGATGAAACTGTAAAATTGTAATTCATACCCTTATGGAAATCCATGCTTCGTGGTTGTGCCACTGCATCGTAAAATAAGCTGCATTTGTTCTGTAACGGAGTCCTAATACGTTGTCCACATGAAATCCGGTGTGTGAAAAATCCAACTGAAACAATAAATGTGTTTCAGGACATCAAAGAAAACTTAAAGCGATGTCAAAGTACAAAGCACATCATTGCACTGTTCCTTATGAATAATCAAATTGTCAATAGGTCATTCACCTGGTCTGTTTTCCCCTTCTCTACTCTTTTTGTCTTTAATGTATCTCCTTAACACACTGTCATCGTTTTCACTCCATCAGCCAAACCAGAACTTAGACCCGGCAACAGAATGGAGACCTGCACGCCAGCCGACAGACGTAAAACCCTGTATCAGAAGTTCTACAGACAAGTGCAGGAGGAGAGGAAGCCGCCTGACTGTGTGGTCATATCTGTCACCAACGAGTGCCTGTGAGTAGTAAACACATCTATAACGGATGAAGAAGACGGTTGGATGTTGTCGGTGTTATATTGACGTGCAGCACTCCGTTTCTGTTGTGGTTAGAGAGTAAAGTTCAAGTGGCAACTTAACACCAGGTCGGCTTGGGGGATTTTGCCGGCAGTAGAAAATAATGACGCAGGTTGTCGTTATTTCATGATACATCACAAATTATCGTGACATTAATCAGTGTCCCTCCAAAAGTATCTCTCCAAAAAGTTAGAATGTTTTCCTACCATTTTAGTTGCTGTGAGTTTGTTTCAGTTGCAGCCAGCAGTTTGATTTTCTGGACTTTTAGATTTTTGAGCATAGCCAACTATCACATGCAGGTTTATAGTAATAATACTTTCTTGATGTATGATGAATGTCAAATATGCTAAATGCTTGATTGTCGTCATTGATAAAGATTGAGCCATGTATATCAGGATTCGATCCTCTCCATTGATACTGCTGTGTTGCACGGCCCCTGCTGTATGTGCATTGAGAGGCTGAGTTTGAATTGGATGTGGTCTGAAATGATTTTTTACACAGTCCATGTTTCTGTCTTCTTTTTAGCAACAGTTAATGGCGATGATTGATTGAAGAGTTAGTTAGTTACTCCTACCTCTCTTTATTTGTCCCTGTTATCTTCAGGGGCATATTTACTAAAAACAAACAAACAAACTGATGAGCCGGAGCTTTCACAAACACAACATCCTAAACT
This sequence comes from Chascanopsetta lugubris, assembly GCA_016785325.1. NCBI lineage: Eukaryota > Metazoa > Chordata > Actinopteri > Pleuronectiformes > Bothidae > Chascanopsetta > Chascanopsetta lugubris. Next base: position 93,250 of record JAFBJT010106140.1, read on the forward strand.
TCAAATATAAATAATACTCACATTCATATTTCACTGTCAAAAGAACACAGTAATCATTGTCATTTGTGTAAATTGTGTATTTTCACACACACACACACACACATACACACACACCGCAGACCCCGGTATGTATGAGCCATTTTACATGATTACTGTAGCTGCCATCTGTTTGAATACATTGAACATCACTAATTCCCTAAGAATAAATGCACCATAAAATTCTCATGCTTTCTGCACATTAAATCACCATTTTAGCAGCTAGTTAAGTTACTATAAATGTTACAAATATATTTGCCCCTCACTGTGTCAAACACACTCCCATTCACATTCCATGAAATAACTTTCTTATTCAGTTTATCTTATATAATCTGAATCACTCCTTCTCACAAAAATGTATTTTCTACATACCATTGACTCGCAGCACGCACAAGTCAAATGTTTATTAGATTTCTTTTAAACATACCCAGTTCAGGCTAAGCCCGAGCGCTGTTATGGGTACACCAGGTCCAATACCTGCTGTTTATACATGGAACGACATCTAAACCACAAATAGTGCATTAAAAACTTAATTCCAACTGACCAGCTACCAACCATTCACCTAAATGCTTTGCACACTGAATACCACACCTCTATGAGAGATTCAAATATATACGTTCTATGTAAACTTGTCCCACACATACTGCACAACCAAATGAAACGCATTAACACATTAACACGTCAAATAAAGGAGTATGGTTCTGTTTCTCTCGCAGGTGTAATGTAATGTAATGTTCAATCATCACACACCAGTCCAGGCCAGTTAATCTAAAAATGTCAAGTTAACAAAGTGTTTCTCTTCCTCTTAAAGGGATTACCCCAAATCGCTAAGCAAGTGCTTGCAGGAGCGTGGCTTGTCAGTGGAAATGCTCTACCTTCACGCCGAGTCGGGTCTGACCCGGGCCCTGCAGGATGTCCGAGCAGAAGGCTCCCCGTTATGTATTCTGGTGGAGCAGACAAACATAGCTCTGTCCTCCTGCACTGTTATCATTTTCTCAGAGTCTCTCAAAAGTAAGTCCGTACCCCTCCCTACTCCTTCAAGACCACCACAGTTATAACCCTTCATCCCTCTCTAAGGGTCAACGCAACAATCTAATCAATCAAAATTCAGTTTCAGGTGATTCCACATCACATTTCGACACAAAACACTACACAGAGTAAATGCCATATTTCAAGTCAAAACTCTACATTCTGGACTTAAACTGACTGCAACATGATTCTTGCAACATTGATTAAAAAAAAAAAGTCAACTCAAGTCAATCACGTCACCCAAGAATATACCAGTGACTGAAATAGACAAAAATGCACCTTCCATCATCATGAAGATTATTCCCACATCATAGAAACACATGAAATAAATAATAAAAACTGATATGAAAGTGGAGAAAGTAGAGTCTTTAACTGATTTCTAAAACAATTTTGATGCGATTCGTTGAAATCTTAACACCCTCAGAGCCACAACAACAATTACATTTATTAGGGAAAAAACATCCTGTAACCCTCACAACACAAAGATCCTCACAACAACCAGGAGAGATGAACCGTGTGGAATCAGTGACAACAGCCAGAGTTATGAGTCACTGATCACATGTTTGAGGTCAACACCATTTTCATTTCTCATTCCTCAGTAGGCTTTCCAAAATGATGGACACCATCTTAGAGAAAATGATTAGAATCATCAATTACATTTTGTTTATTTTGGACAATGTCTCATAGGCAAACATGGATGGGACACTTTTTAGAACCTATACAGCTGCCGGCCACTGGGTGTCATTCAAGATGATTTGCCTTCACTGTTGGCAGCTGTTATATCTCTTATCTGTATATTCTGCTTATAGTGCGCAAACTCAACAATATCAATCAACGTGCACATCCAGACAAAATCGCATATCATTTCATATCTAATTATCTATCTACAGATTATTGTCAAATAAAAAAAAAATTTTTTTTAATTGCATCATGCACACACAAATCGACAAAATACAAGTGAAAAATAGTTCTTCATAATAAAGCGAGGACATGAAAACTGCATGGAGTAATTGTTCAAACAAAGATGAGTCATCAGTCAGTAAGTTAAATACACAAATCAAAAGTAAACATTATTAAATGTGAATACCCTCACTTTGACACACACTATCGCCCACTCAACATACTCACAATTGCAGTTCCCGTTCAAAAAATAACCTGATGTATCGACTGCATTCGCTGATCAAAGCATCAAAAACGCGTCACTCTAAAACCCCAGCGACTTGCACACCACTGCTTTTAATGCTTTCTATGTGAATCCGTCTTAGTCCTATTCCAACTCCCCTCTCCCGCTCCAGTCCTCTGATGACTCATAACGCATGACCCTTCCTTTTACCTCAGTCCATCGCAACATGCCCAAAGACCAGGCCATGGACCTAGTTTCGGCCGAGCACGGCCGCGGACTCATCAAAGAGCGTCCGCTGAGGGACCCCGCCGACGTCGCAGCGCAGACCTCGCAGCTCTTGGACGATTATCTCGATCGAGAGAAGATCGAGCGCCACAGCGTATCTGCCGAAACTCGTCAACTCCTCATGTTGCTGGCGGAGGGCGTGCATCTCTACCCCGAGGAGCTGGAAATTGTCTCGGACTACGTCCAGACTCGGCAGGATTACGTGCAAGGTGATTGCGCCGGATCCGCTCGGGCAGAGGTCGGGCCCGGCGCTGTCCGTTAGGCCTCCATTTTCACCTCCCTTCTGTCGTTGCAGCCTCTGACGTGGAGGAGGAACGAGGGAACATGGTTCCTCAAGGTCTGGGCAAACCACCCCCTCTCCTGCCGACACCACCGGGGCCCCCTCAGCTGCTGCCTGGGGACGGGCCAAGGAGTGACCACTCCCCATTTCTACGTCCACCTCTTTTGCCCTCACCAGGTTGGGATGGCTGACTCCAGCTCTTAAACACAAAAACATACAACATTAAAGCAAACGCACGATTGTCTTTGATTGTGTAAATGTGCCAAGGTTAATCCCTTGGCAGCCCTGGGTGTACGAGAGCCGTGGAACAGGTTTCCCAGCCACAGCTATGTGACACAAGACCTGTGACTCTCTCTCTCTCTCTCTCCAGAGCTCTCGCCCATTTTTTATTATTATTTTTTTTAGCACATCTCTCACAGTTCACAGCGGAATACACACTGAAAGTGATGTTTTGATTTTTATATACGCAGATGATGTCCCCCTCACACATAAACACTTCATTTCCTGTACCCATTTCAAAGTAAAAGCACTCTCACGTTTAGTGTTATTGCAGGACTGTACGCTGTTCAGCTTCATATCATCATACCTTCCTTTCTCTTTCTTTTCCCTCCAAGGTTCTTATCCCAAAACCAAACCTCCTCCACTTTTGTCCCTGCATCAGCTCCCTGGTCCACTACCAGGGGGCCCATGTTTACGAGGCCCTCCATCCCAACACAGTCTCCTCAATGGGCCCCCTGGCCCCCGTGGGCCGCTCATACACAACGCTCCTTTATTTCACCCAGGTCCCCGGGGCCTCAACAGTCGAGGTTCACCTCCCTCCTTTAAGAGTTCCCGTCCTCCACTTCTGTCTGTGCCAGGTGGGTCACGCATCATTCAGTTCCGTCATCCATGTTTGTAACCTTGTTATTGTGTACATACCGATTGATGGAGGACACTGGCTGTGAATACTGATAAATGAAAACATTTGAATTGTCTTAATTGGAATTGTTTCTGTCACTTCCTCTTTTTTGTACACAAGGTCCCCTTCTTTCACGACTGAGTGGCTCCCGACACTGAGGAAGAACCTACTCACGCACTCCTACACTTGAACAATTGCAGTCTACAGGAGCCTGCAGCATCTCAGTTTATGTAGCGGCCAAAGAGAAGACTTCTGGCTCCTGTGGTATGAGCTTTTTGAAAATGAGAAAAATGTTTATTTAACAATATGTTGTTATTGTGGATTCATTGACCCGAGGAGGGTATGCAGTATTGTAATGTTGGTTAAAATCTTCCATCTTCCTAATGTCATTCTTTTTTTTCTTTTCCTTCTTATACTGCAGTTCTTCAATGGTCCACTGATGAAAATTCATGTTTCAGTTTGTCACTTTAGTTTGGGTGATGTTATGGCGGTCACCCGTACAGGGTTGTAATTTAATATCTAGTTTTCTTCATGCACAACGAAGCCTGGAAAGCATTTAAAGAACTGCTCCAAATGTATAAAAAAACAAAAGGCTAACGGTGTTGGTGGTTACGTGATGGCATAGGGTTGAATTAGTTCTCTGCTGTGTTGAAGGTGTCAGGATGATGCTTCAATCACAATAATTCTCCTGAGGAGAACATTCTGAGGATCAGTGAAAGGTTTGTTTGTAAGCGGTCTCAGATTTGTCTTTAGGGGTGTGATGTAGTTTTTCTTCTGACATCAGTACAAAGGAGAAAAAGTAAAATGGCTCTCGGCAGAAGGTTGCTCTCATGACAACGCTCGGACAAATCTTTACATTAGTTAATCAACATTAATCACATTGTTTGTGGGTGATTTCTGCAAAACCAAGTGAGCAATTATTGCTTTTTCCTCACAGTAGAATCTAATTCATTGATTCAGACAGTTAGTAAAAACAACTTGTCCTCTCAGTTCAAACTCTTTGTAAAATCGGCAGTTTTTGTTAATTAACCATATTTATTCACATTTGTTACAGTTAGATTAAAACACTTGATTGTAGTTGTTAACAAACATGAATAGTCATTTTTCAGCTTTTCGTTTTAATTTCATTTTTGTCTCGTTGCGGGAGTGTCGCAGTCTCTGTGTCTGTGATGAGTATTGTTTGTGGAGCGTTCGTTGAGATTCAGTCAAAGCACTGACCCAGTCGTGACAAAAAGCCCCTTTCACTTTTTTGTATAGAACATAGACCATTATGTTGGTCAAGAATTCCTGTGGAACATTTCATTTGTTTAGTGTTGTGAAACCTTCGGGAATCCACGCTACCTTTGTTTTACTCAGCAGAAAACTGTTCTCGAAGTAGACATTTTATGTAGATATTCTACATCTTGCACTTGCTATCTTTTTAAAAATAAAATTAATAATTAAAGAAAGTGGAAACTACTATGTGCCATAAGATTATTTTTTAATTTGTTTTTTTCGATGACAGGCATCAAGAGAGTTAAATTGATTTACTCAGTAGATCAGTATCATTTTTTTTTTTTACAATGACCGACCTGTTCTTCCTCTCCTCTTCCCTTAGGTGAAAATAATTACTGTTACACTTTTTCAACTCTAGATGGCGACACTAACCTATTTTTTATCACTACACACCAGGAGAGAATAACATCTGTTGAACCCCTGCCTTGCATCCTGTTGTCCCTCTATTCTAGACATTCTACATTCATCAGTCATTGTAATGAGAACTTGTAATATAGATTCTTTAAGATTCACTGCTTTCAAATTAATGTAAAGTCTTCAATTTGACATATTGTACCTAGGTTCTGACCACGATGGAGCCTGAACACAAACTCCCTGAGGAGCAAGGGCTCATTAGGGGAAACACGTTTTGTTACCGCTGGTGTTTCTTTTGGACATATCCAAGTATTTTTTGTTTTTGCTTTTTTTAATTGAAATTCCTGCATGTGATTTTCTGTAATAATTCACACACAAACACAAACACCGAGGCTGAGTCTGAGTCTGTTTCATGTGTCTCCTCATCCTCCTCCTCTCCTCCAGCTGTGGCTGCACTGCTGTGAGGAGCCATCAGCGCACAAAGTAATGGACAACTGTCTCCACCTCATTACTCCAGCCTACACACACACACACACACTCGCAGTGGACACTGTATGGAAGTTGTTAGTGTGGAAAAAAACAGCAAGGGTCTTAAATTTATATTTAAAGAGTTTTAATAGCACATTTTTACACAACTCTATGTGTGTGTGTGTGTGTGTGTGTGAGAGAGAGAGAGAGAGACCCTTTAGTCGCATCAATCAGTGTTTACAAAGGAGTCAGACTTTCTTTTAAGCAAACTTGTGTTGTGCAGTCAATCACAGCCATTCAGTGTCGTCACGTGTTCTGGCCTAATGAGAGTTTTAAAGGCTTATTTTATGAAAATAGAATTTTGAAGTTCCATGTCACAAATCTATACATTCTCTTATCGACCCAAGATAATCAACCATTTTAAATCAGTAACAATGATTAATAACAAGGTGTAACGAAGAAATAACCACTGATGTAGAATAGTCCATTTATTTAATATAAATAAATGTATTGCATTGATCGACTTCCTATATCTAAATGACCAGGATACAGAGTGATTAACAACAATAGTAATAGAAATACGTAATAATAATAATAGTAATAATAATAATAATAATAGAATACTGATACAATAATTAAAAATCCTTTAATATATCAACACAAATGATTAAGATTACTTGATTAAACAAAAACGTGACTATCCCCTTCCATCTCCTCTTCTCCTCTTCTCCTAAATCACTTCTACCTAATCCTCCACCCCTCCACCCACCTGCTCAATGCCACCCTCCTCCCCCTCCTCCTCCTGCGCCGCCTCCTCCTCCTCTTCTCCCTCCTCCTCTCCACTGGATATCAATCAGAATCTATCACTCCACCTATTCCTGCTGCTGTTGTGTCAGAATTCACAGGAACTTCATCAGATGGGAAACTGTTTCATTGTTACATCGAACCCTGGCTGTGTGTGTGTGTGTGTGTGTGTGTGCTGGGCCTGTGTGCTGGTAGAATTAATGGAATGCGCACACAACTCGTCACCACCCAGTGTCACGTGAAGGCGAACACACACGACCAGCACCTTCCCTCCCATCGCTTCAGTCTCTCTCTCTTTCTCTCTCTCTCTCTCCCCCACACACACACACACACGCCCACATTGGGGTGTTAATTGTTGTGATAACACCTTCCAATAACAAGGCTCTAATTATCAACATGTTTGGCTGTTGGAGTGTGTATCTGGCACTTGTGTATGGATCATGGGGTGAGCGTGTTTGAGTATGTGCCAGTATGAGGTGTGGCACCAGGGGAAGAAGGTTTGATGATTTTGAAAGACGCTGCTGTATGTGTGTGTGTGTGTGTGTGCACGCTCACATGTAAGGGTGGTGATGTCTCATTTTCAATCCACATTTGCATATGACAAGGGATCCTTTGTCCTCTAATCCAGAGCGTCTTGGTTGATACACAGGCATTTGATTGTCAGACGTTATTTCTCCTGTTCACATGTTGGCACATGAAATTCATTTGAACCAGCCGTGGTGCACAGGTGTTGACCCGCTGCTGCAGTGCATTGTGGGACTTGTAGTAGTACAAGTGGCCATTAGTGAGAGTGGTCCGAATGACCTCTCGGGCTGTTTAGGATCACACCACGGGCCGAATGGCTGTCTGAACCGGGGGCCCACTATGAGCCCATTCATGTATATAAAGGCGCACATGTATGTTCCCCAAATCTTACACACTGCACCTTTAATCTCCTCTTCAATGAACAAATCACTGAAATAGACAGATGAAGGAACAGGTTAAAAGAACAATAAGATCTTTCAAATCGCCCTCTGACTTTAAAAAGAGTTCGATTTCCTGAATGGACGGATCCGTTTGGACACGGTGTCATTTCTTTGCCTCTGGTCACTTGAACGGGAGAAGAGCAGCTCTTATAACCGAAGTCAGAGTCACTCCACAGGATAAAGCGGCTGGCTGTCTGGCGGACTGGCTCCCTGCCTGGCTAACTGTTTGGCAGCCTGGTTTGCTGCTGCTGCTGCTGCTGCTGCTGCTGCTGCTGCTGCTGCTGCTGCTGCTGCTGGGTGTTCTGAGTGCACTGCAGCTGGTTGCTTTCCTGGCTGGCTAACTGACTGTTTGTTTGACTGGCTGCTGCTGCTGTTGACTGACTGAGTGAGTGGTTGGTTGGTTGTTTGGTTGGTTGGTTGGTTGGTTGGTTGGTTGGTTGGTTGGTTGGTTGTCTGGCTGGCTGACTGACTGTCTGTCTGGCTGCGTGCCTGCTTGGCAAGCTACTGCAGCCCCAGCTGCGTCCTGAGCCAGGCCCCTACGCCCCACCAGATCTTAATTGGGTTAAGTTTGTCCGCCACAGATAACACTTCCTCTTTCTTCTGAGAGTATGAAAACAAAACAAAAAAAAAGAAGAAAAAAAAATAGCCTGGCACTAATGATGCTCTTTAACGGGGCTCTTTTCTGTTTAGGTAGAGGGGGAAATTAGGAAGAAGGGGGCGGGTTCCCAGCAGAGAGCGACTGTTGGGGGAAACGTAGCATTGTTCAGAGCCAAGCGCTCAATAAGAAAGGAGAAGAAAAAAAGAGAGCGAGAGAAAGTGGGTTTGGTTGGCGTTGTCGCTCCGTCACATTGCCACCGTTCCTTTACAACAACCCCCCCCCCCCCCCCCCCCCGCCCCGGGAGGCCCCCGCGACCGAGCGAGGCAGAACCCGGCGAGACGGGGACACACACAGGAATACGGACGTGATGTTGTGCACACAGTGCAAACACAGGCTTTTTTATTTTTTATTTTTTTTGTTGCTCAGAACAAACGTAAAGAAATGGTTCTGTAATTCCCCTGAACTTCAGCAGAACAATAACTGCGCGTTTCCCGTCTTAAATTGAAGGAAGGCGCGTGATGACGGCCAAGGGTTTGATTGCACAAGTGGGAGTGGAGAGGTGGGGGGTGGGGGGCGGGGGGGCGGGCCGTGGGGGTGTGGGTCATAATAAACCCAAAATACACAAATGAAACATTACGCCACTTTGATGCGCGCGTGTTGCACGCCTCCATTTGTGAGCGATATTTTAATCAGTCTCACGTCTGCTCACTTAGTGGAAGACTGGAACCTTTACATTCCCCCAGACTGCCACTGAGGCCCAATCCCACATCAGCATAAACACGGCAGAGCAGCCGCCCGGTTATCACTTATTACCAGCATCCTTCATCCCTGTGACATTCATCGTTATCACCGCACTCATCAACACAAGCAGTGTCCTCATCAGCATCGCTGTAATGATAACACCAATAAGCACAAAGATGAAGCTCAAAGTCAAAGTCGGGGTCTTCAGTAAAAAAAAAAAAAAAATATACCCTGAAAATCTTAATTACCACAAGCATCATCATCATCATCATCATTATCATTACATCCATATTTTGGATCTTTAGAGACTTCAGACAGCTGTAATCCTGAGAGAGTCATCCTCCACACACACACACACACACACACACACACACACACACACACACACTGATACCTCCATGAAGATCATGTGGCTGCAGGTGAAAACAGGTAACAGTTTTAATAAATGCTCAAAACAAATACAAACACATTTTAAATCTTTTCTTGCATCTCTGCTTTGAATATTTATTAAAAACTAACCGCAGGCTAAATGTTCCTCTTTATTCCCCCCTCTCTCTCTCCCACTCACACACACACACACACACACACACACACGGTGGTCCCCCCTGTGAGCACACACAATCACTCATGCATATACAAAACACAGCTATGGATTTGTAGGTGCACCTTGTGCGTCTGAAAATCATCCGAATTTAAATTTACATAAGTTCGTAAGGAAGTCATAAAGAGGAACCGGCGTTATGAGAGGGTTACTTCAGAACACACACGTGCAAAGCTTTGTGCATCAAGCCAACATTAAGTGGAGACAAAAGAATTTGCCTTTGCAGTATTTAAATCAGTTATGTCTAATTATTCCATGTAAAAATAGCTGATATCTAGGGCAAAAGCAACGAGATGGAACATTGTTGTCTGCAGAGGGAAGACCTAATGGAGCTGGTGAGAGCTCAACACCGCAGAGGACACACACACGCACATGCAGAGAGAGAGAGAGAGAGAGAGAGAGAGAGAGAGAGAGAGAGCGAGAGAGAGCTCTGGGCTACATAAATATAACATTAAGTCTACTCACTAGTGGCTGACAGGCGAGCAACACAATGGACCAATGTTTAGAAGTGCTTTGTTAGGGTGCAGAGAGAAGACTACCACTGTCACCTACCCTCCTCACCTGTGTGTGTGTGTGTGTGTGTGTGTGTGTGTGTGTGTGTGACCCTGACTTTAAACTCAGCATCCAGTGGGCCTCATATTTATGCTGAGGATATCACACACAGTCTCACAGTGTCACGTGACCACCATGGATGACACCGTGTGGTCACTTGTCCACATTTTACTGCCCCATCATCAGCATTGGATTGAGAATCACTGTCTGACCAACCATCCTACCAACCGACGAACTAACAACCAACCAGCTCTCTGACCAAACAACAATATGACAAACCAACCAACCAACCGACTGTTTGACCAACCAACTGACAAAACAACCAATCAATCTACTAACAAACCAACCAACCAACCAACCAACCAACCGACTGTTTGACCAACCAACTGACAAAACAACCAATCAATCTACTAACAAACCAACCAACCAACCAACCAACCGACCGTTTGACCAACCAACTGACAAAACAACCACTCAATCTACTAACAACCCGACCAACGAACTGATAAAACAACCCACGAATGACCAACCAACTGTCTGACCGAACCATCAACCAGCCAACCGACCGACCTACCGACCGACCAGCCAATCAGCCAACAGGCCGACTAACCTCCCAACCGACTGACAAAACACTGATCACTGGATACGGGTGAAAATACTCCTCCTTGCCAGTGGAAGGAATGATGATGATGACACTAGGAAAACCGCTCAGAGCTGTTCAGAGTTATTGTGTCCTGGTAGACACTCGTGTTCTGATGTGTTTCACACGAGGAAATCACTGTCTTCATTAACAGATTCCTTGAGCGAATGATGGAGGATTTTAGTAACGACTTGTTAAGTTCATGAGCCACAGTGACATATTATTCAGTTTGCACGGGCAAATGAGCGAAACAGTCTCAGCCCAGCCGCCTCTGAAGAATACACACACACACACACACACACCTCTAACACCGTATTTCTTGTGTCATAATCTGGTTGCTCTCACATTCCACACCACTGTAAAACCTAGCTGCTGCGATGGCATGAAATCTTTAAGCCAAATCCCCTCCTTTGTTGCCGTAGTTCTACATCTGTCCCCGGCTCATTCCGCCGATGTCCCCGTCTGTAGCGGCTCCCACCGCATGTCTGTCGGCAAGACTTATTCACCGGCCGCTACTTGACGCTCTCTTGTTGTGTGTCGAAAAAAAGCCAAATCCATGCAAAGATGACAGGGGGTGTAATCGCCAGCTATGTGATTCAACAATACGACTCTTAGAAGCTATTCAGAGTGGGGCCTGTCCTTGACCCTTAAGGAGCTTGTAATGTGGGCTTTTTTCCCACTCTTTGTATTTACCGGCAGAAACAAGGAGGGGTTGGGAGGGGTGGGGGGCGCTGGGGGAGTGAGGGACCAACCACCGAGCGAGGGTTCTGCCCCTTCCATGCCAGCGGCAGGCACACCGGGGGGTGGGGAGGTTGGGGGGGGGGGGGGGGGGCCAGGGGCGC
>JAFBJT010106140.1:111506-144758 GCA_016785325.1 Chascanopsetta lugubris
CCGAGCCCACCAGGAAATGTGTCTCCACCCCAACCCTTACCTTTTATCAGACACGCTGGAGAAGGAGAGGCCGGGAATCGAACCCATGACCTCATGCATTCAAGGAGCATACTCTAGCGCTGAGAACCACAAAGTCCATCTTCCACCCAAACCTGAAAATGTGCCTCCGCCTTAATCCTAACCTTTTACCTCTCACATCGGATACACTGGAGCTCTAGTGGCCGGGAATCGAACCCGTGACCTCAGGCATCCGAGGAGCATGCTCTACAATGGGGCGACACCCCCAAGCCCCACCCACCCCTCTCTGTGTCCCGCAGGTCAGAGGTCAAACCTCCCTGCAGCCACGATGAGGAGGAACAGCTCCGATGACATCATCACAGAGACGAGTCTGATGATGTCATCGGGTCAGCTGACATCGAGAGCAGTTGAACCCTGATCAACCAGGGGTCAAAGGTCAGAGAGCCGTTTTCTTTATGCCTGATGAAGCATGTGTGTTTGATGAAGATGAAGAAGATGAAGAAGATGAAGATGAAGATGAAGATGAAGACTGACACAGGAAGAGGAAGTGGTGATCAGCTGATCAGAGTCTGGATCAGCTGAGTCAGACTGCAGAGACTGAAGCTGCTGACAAACCAGAGTCAACATCCAGAGCCGCTCACATCACATCTCTGATCGATCTCTGATCGATCTGTGATTGATCTGTGATCGATCTATCATAGATCTATGATAGATCTGTAATAGATCTGTGATCGATCGATCACATCTATCACAGATTTATCAACAAACTCCACACCACACTGTGAACACATTAAAGGTGCAGGGTGTGAGATTAAACTATTTCCATTTAAACTGGTGAAACGTAGCCGACACGTTGCCATGACGCATTCATGTCACATGGTGCGGATACGACACTGTCACGGCGAAGCTGCGCTCTGATTGGTTAGCATGAGCGGCACTCAACTCTTTGATCCGTTTAACACTGATGCACAGCGCCACCTATCGTACTGAACCTGACATAACAAAGTGAAGGAATCGCTGCATGTAAATTAGGACGAAGGCCGTCGACCAATCAAACGCCAGGTTCGAGCGCTAACCGTAGCTCCTTTGAGCCGTGTGCGTAGACGCTGCGCTGTGATTGGTTGGTAGTTAGCATGTTGTCTTCATTCGGTTGCCACGGTGACATCATTAAAGTATCACCTCCAGCAGAACTCCTGACTGATCCACGATGCACCACAATGGCTCCTCCTGCTGGTGGGAGGAGAGAACTGCAGCCGCTTCCTGTGTTTTCTTCTTCTACTGTTAAATGCAGCGCCTGCTTCCTGTGACGGGTCCGAAGGTCACGAGTGTTTACACAGAGCCGGGACGATGATGAAGACGCTTCTTCGTTAAAGGTGCAGTGTGTAAGATGTCAAAGAATATTACATAACAATTACATACTGACGTTTTCATGAATTTATAATCCCCTAAACATATCATTCTTTCCATTACCCTTCGATGAGCCCACTAATGTGTATTTACACGGGGAGCGGCTCCTCTCTACGGCGGCCGCCATGTTTTTACAGTAGCCCCGAGTGGACGTACTAAACATCTTTTGAGTTTTATGTTCAGAAGGGTGAGGGCGAGGTGACGGATACACCGTGTCACCGAATCGTACACACTGCACCTTTAATGATAACTGCGGGCTGCAGGGGAGGTTATCGGCTCCAACCTCACCTCTGCATGTCAATCACAGCGGCACCTTAGGGGCGACCAGTAAGCCCAAGGCAGCAGATCTCAATGATCTACTGACTATGTTTAACCCCAACCCCTTTATAGCATCAGGCAGTTGTGCAACCTAGATAATTTGTGAAAGGAAAGGAATTTCCTTTGAGTTGGATAATAATCTAAGTTGATGGCAATATATAAGATTATATTTCTTTGTCTGTGTTTTTTTTATAGGGAGTTTTTCGGATCCCAGAAGACCATGCTGTCCGAGCTGTGGGTTCCAGGTCAGTCCGTCAGTGCTGATGTTGATCTGGTTTCATTGCTGTACTGGCCTCTGGAGCAGCTTCATCACTACAGTCGAGTTTTGCTCAAACTGGCAGCCTGCTACGATGTGGTGAGGACAAGAATCTCTGCTCTCACTTCATCCTTCCCCTTCCTGTGTTTCTCCATCTGTGTGACGTTGGTTTACACTTCCTTTAACCTACTCTTTCACCTTCACCTTTTTATCCCTCTGTATTCTCCATACCTTGGACTGCTTGTCAGTAACCACCGTCCACGCCCTTTCTCTTTCTTCGCCTATCAGTTAACTGAAGAGTACCGCTCCCTTCATCGGGGCCGTGGTCAGTTTGAGTCTCTGTCCTCGTCCCTTTTGAGGAAGAAGAAAGAAGCTGAGATGACGTTTGTCTTCTGGAAAAATCACTCTGGAAAGAATGCAGTGAGCACAACACAACTATTACCCACAATCTCTGTCTTCTCCTCTACAAGACCGGCACCTCTGACCGTGACATTTATTTCACAACTCATGAATGATGGTGTTTCTGTTCACAAGATAAAAAGTTTGATTATAAAAACTGCGTCCTCACAGGGCAGTTAATATGAAAAATGAGTTATAGGTCATCAGCCAGAGAGAAAGGAACCTTGGCAAGTAATCAGTCAAAACATATTTCATTGATTCATTAAATTGTTGGCACAAATGTCTGTTTATAAATGAGACAACATTTTGCAGTTACTCCTTTGTCAGATGTTCTGGTTAATATCCATGCAAAGTGTATTTAAATGTGTTGGTCTGATGTTGTAACAAAGCTTTTTGTATCTGCTCTTCAGGAGGTTTTGCGTCTCCCACACCGGCGTGTTGTTTGTGAGAGCAGCAACAGATCTCTGACGCTGCAGAACGCAGGGCGCTTCTCCAACCACTGGTTCATTCTCTTCAACGATGCACTCGTGCACACACAGGTACGCACACACCACACACACACACACACACACACGCACACACAGGCACATACACACACACTCTAGCACAGTTAGTTTGACCTTACACAAAACATAGCCAAATGGTGGAATGTCGCTCTGTATCAAAGCCACTGATGCCATGTACCTGAGTGCAGCAAACTCATGTGTCCAAGCAACCGAGGAAGTCAGGTAATGCCTTATTTTCTCAACAGCCTATTCACTCATACAAAATAAGTTGCTCAATGCAGCTTTAAACATCCTAGAAACGCCACGTGAGCGCTGCTCAGAGCAGACAAAGTTCTATCACTGTCCTCCTGGTGTTTGTCCACATCCATACACACACCGTTGTTAAATGTACATTATGTTTGTCATTCACTCAGGGTGCCATTCCCTCTCACAACTTCGTAAGTATGACACCACTTCGCACCGGTTTGTCCAACCTCACCTCCCACCAGTGAGTTTGTGCTATGCACCCTGAGCTTTGCGCTGCAGCAGCAAGCTGTTGGTGGGCCGGCCTGCTCAGCGCTCAAACCCCGGAGAGGATCACATGGTGTTAGCGAGCGAATCAATGAATATTAACACAGAGCCTGATGAAATGTTAAAGAGCCCATTTTACATTTTTACTGCTGCCAGATGGTTTCACTGTTATTCCTGCAGCCACTTGGTTTACACTCAGATGATGTGACACCCAACAGAAATTAATAGAGTATATTACAACAGCCCTGCAACTCCTCCCCTCAGGGGATGGTATTTCGTCATATAATTATTCAACATTTGATCTTAATCAGTTCTTCTTTACCATTGCATATGCCCTGTGTTCAAATCCAATTGATTCCTGCATGGTGTTCTGATGGCTGTTTTTGTCTGACCTGTGGTGCGTGTGTTTTGGTTTAGAATGCGAGTTTCCAACATCAGCTTTGTCAGTTTGTGGTGAAAGTAGATGTAAAGGATGTATTTCACATCTGTATCCAGCCTCTTATCCAAACCACTACCATGTCTTCAGCGTTCAACTGGAAGATGTCACAGCCACTGATGAGTCCAGATAACAACCAGGATAACACACTAACAGTTGACGTGTCCAGTGTGTCTCTTCCTCTTTACATTGTGTACTTTACTCGATAATCTTGTCTCAGGTGTGTGCTGTGCTGTGAGGTGGTGTGTTGGTAAACAGCAGGTAGTGGTGAAAGCTTCACTCCTCCTCTCCCTCTCTCTTTGCGGTTTTGCACTCATGTCTTATGACCTTCGATAGATTTTTAAATTCTACACATGTATGCATTCTTCCTACTTCATTCAATTTTTGAACTGATCTGTCTTTAACAAAGTTCATTTCATGTTAAATCAACTTTGACTCTGAAATAGAGCCATGCCACAGCTAAAATTGAATGTAGACTGTGGGAAATAATATCTCTTTGGTTTCCTTTTATTCTTTTCCCTTTTGGTTGAGTTAAATATAATTTCTGTGGGAAAACACAAGTAATTTATAGTTATAAAATACCACAAATATACTACAGAAAGTACTTGCAAATGTGAGGTTTTGGAACACAATCAGGAAGTGGTGTTTGTTTTGCAATCACTGAAACTTTTGACTCATCAATGTAAGAATTCTACAGAACATCACAGAAACATTAACCACTGCTGTTCGTGTGTGACCCTTCCTCCAGTTCTCCACTCATCACATCTACCCTCTGAAAAGTCTGTGGGTTAAACCAGTGACAGAGGACAATGGTGGACTGTAAGTATAACCGTGGCCATGCCACACCTGAACAGAACAGGTGCAAAAAATATGAATGATCAAACCAACTTTATGTTATGGCTTTTAGTGTAACAGGACTACCCACGATTAAACACCCTCGTTGAAAAGAATTGCGCAACAGCTGACAATAGCACTTGTTTTTCTCACCAGACTGATGTAGACATCTCAATATATTAAAAATCATCAGTCACTGCAGATAATGTCTCTTTTAACTCCCAAGAAAATGAATGATATTGCCATGAAGCGGTTGTCACGGTTTTGATGTCTGGCTAAATGGACGTCACTTCCGTGAAACACTGTTGAGAATTCTGTGTATGTTGGCGGTAACTGATTTCCTTGTCTTGTGTGTCTCCAGCTATGCTGTGAAAATTATATGCCCAGAGGAGAGTTTCACCCTGGTTGCCTCAACACCACAAGAAAAGGTACATTATAGTTGATTTATGGCTCAGATGTACAGTGTAGGAATCCAGAAATCTAGTGGTAAGCTTGTTGCAGTAGATTTCATCTCAGCCTACACCTCCTTCTCAGGACTAAAGAGAACTTATGAACGCCCTGAGTTATCATGTAAACTCAAAAAGCATTGGTTTTATTTGTAAAAACATGGTGCTGCAGCATTGCAGCCTGAACCGACAGGATCCTCATCAAGGGTATATGTATTGAAGACATCAGTATCTACATTCAGATGAATACTTTTGGAAAAAAAAATATGAAAAATTATTTATGTACTCATTATTTATAGAAACAGATGTAGCTTTATCTAAATCTTACACAGGACCTTTATTTTTTTTTTATCCCAGTGGTTTATGCACTACAAAATCAATTCTGATGAAGAAGACACAGCTCGGCTTGAAAACTAGCACTTTCTGTCTCTCTGCAGAACAAGTGGCTGCGATCTCTTAACCAGGCAGTGGATCAGGTGCTGGGCGGTGGAGGTCAGGGGTCATCTCCGGGGGTGAGCGGGATGTCTCGCACTGCCTCCTACAAGTTCACTGGAGAGGGACGGTTTAAAGATGCCCGCTACGCTGGGGGCTGGCTGGCAGGACGAGTACATGGCAGGTCAGAGAGTTTGTATGCTCACTGTTACAATGTCAAGATGTGACTGATGAGGCAGTTTAATGGGGGGGGGAATATAATCCAGGTTATTTTTCAGCATAGCTACAATTTTCAGATGTCTCTCTAAATGCCGCGCATGCCAGGGACCAGTGGATGCTTGTGTGGAGGCTGCAGACAGTGAAGGCTCCTGTCTAAACGATTAAACTGCACCACACTGAGCTGAACGAGAGATTTATCTATCTGGGTGTGACGTTCAAGTCGCCTCAGGACATGTCTGTGTGTCAGGGTGTGTATTTGTGAGAGGGTACGTGAGTCGTTTGCGTTTGCTGATCCAATCTCTTATCTCTTCAGCTCAAAAGTGTATTCAATAATATTTGCCTATGAGCGTGATCATTTCATGTATTTTCAGGTGTGTCTGTTTTTTTCTCTGCAGCACTTAAATGTTCCCAGCTTATATTTCAAATGAAAACATCAACATTAATAAGGTAGAACTTGCAGAATCAGAGGTGCTACATGGTTTGAGTTTGTGATTGTACCTTCAAGGGCCATTGTTGCATCAGTAGAGGATGAGTTAAGAGTGGCTTTGTGATTTAATCATAATATTTAAGTGGACTTGTCCTGGTTGAAGACCACAGAGTATAACCCTGGCTGTGTAGATCAAATCTACAAATGATAAATATATTTTTACTCTTACAGTGGAACCATGAAGTGGCCAGATGGACGACTGTACAAGGGGATCTTTAAGAACGGACTGGAGGATGGGTAAGTACATCCATGTGCTTGTGTACAAGGGAGCTGCTTGAAATCAGCATGAATCACCTCTGAAGTCTCGGGGATGTTTGTGAGATGGAAGACGAAATATTTATGAACATGTAGAAACCAATGAACCTATCAATGAAACCAGATGCTAATTTCTGACAAAATGATTTTGTTATGACCAAACCTTTGTTACACCCTTTCTTTTAGCTATGGAGAGAGTATAATGCCTAACAAAGTGCTGAATAAAGCAGACAGCTACCAAGGACAATGGAGGGATGGCAAGATCCATGGATTTGGCAAATTCAAGTAAGGACACCATTTTCTCCTGACTTTACAGTAAGTCACAGAGGAACCTACCTCTATTGAGATGCACTACTTGTTAAGCGCTGCCTCTCATGTCACCCCATGTGTGTAAACAGAATGGAAAGTGGCATGGTGCAATGAGACTGAAAGAGAAAATGGTTGGAGAGAGTCTTATTGCATTTACATGCATTGTTTATTTCAACCGACCACCAGATTGCACATGTTGAACTCCACGGCTCTACTGTAGATACACAGCCTGGAGGAGGATTCAGTCTCTGATCTTCAGCTTTGTCTCTGCGGTGAATGGTTCCCGACAACTCACCAATATTGGGCAGTGCTCCATCCGTGTCGTGTGTGGGAATCGACAGAGCCCCTGCAGTCTTTCTTTATTCATGTCTCTGTGCCCTCGCCCAGATTTGCCAGCGGTGAAGTGTACGAAGGCTGTTTCTATGAGGGGCAGCGGCACGGTTACGGCATGCTGAGCTCAGGTAGACAGGCCAGGACCTCCTCCAGCGTCTTCATCGGTCACTGGGTCCAAGACCGGAAGACAGGTTATGGAGTCCATGATGACATCACCAGGTTTGATGAATTATTTTACCGTGCAAACCAAAGAAACTGTTCCTTTTAACATTGACATGTTGGAGATGTTGACAGGTTGTGGACAGTTTTCGTGAATGTGTATTTTCCCAAACAATCACTTCTAGTCATTCGAACTAAATTGACATATGTGTGTATCGAATGAGGTGAAATTTCATTTGCAAAAACCTGCTTCTGTCACAAGTGACTGATTTGATTCCCTCAGAGGTGAGAAGTATATGGGGCTGTGGCAGGATGACCAGAGGAATGGCAGTGCTGTGGTTGTCACCCAGTCTGGTGTGTACTATGAAGGGACCTTCAAAGACAACAAGATGAGTGTAAGTCCATCATGCACATCTGAACAGGTCTACTCTATTATTAAATCAATAATGTGTTGAAAGACTGATGGTTTGGTCACACGTTAGTGTTTATGTTTGTAAAATTCAAACTAGTATTTATGATACTTAAGTATTCCATGCAGAAATGTTAAAAAACGCAACTCAAATAGATATGATCTTATCTTTAATCGCTTTACATGTATTAAATAACTTTTTCAATTTTCATCTATATTTCTTTCTCTCAGGGTGCAGGACTGTTGGTATCAGATGACGACACTGCTTTCCATGGGGAGTTTTCCGATGACTGGATTGTCAGTGGGAAGGTAGAGAGATATATCTGTCACTTGTCTGGTTGCTCTGTGTGAGTGACTCTGTTAGTTCACTGCCATATTTCTCAACTCTGATTCAATACAGATCACATTTGATAGCTTCTATTCATTACTACAAGTATCTTGTTGTATGTGCATATCATGCGAATGTGGTGTCCACATTCAAATCTTTTTACATGCATCCACTCCGTATTGAGGTTGGACAAGTTGAACACTTGTCCAGCTGTATATCAAAAGATAGAGGAGCTTAAGAAAAGCTATGTGATTAACTCTTGCTGTTTTAGCTGCGGTTGGTGGTACTGTACTTCGGCACTGCCGTGTCGGAGGAGTTCATTTCAACAGTGTTACTTTACAGTGACATTGTCTCCCTTCCTCTTCAGGGTGTTTTATCTCTGGCTAACGGTGACTGTCTGGATGGCATGTTCACTGGAGAGTGGAGCTCAGGGCTGAAAGTGGTGGGAACATACACTAAACCATCTGCTGAAGACCCTGAATACAAAGACAGAATCAACTCGATGTGAGTATTTATGGACAGTATAGTGGAGAGTATGAGGAAACCACAGCATTTTCCGAATATCTGAGACTCTTGGGCTGTTTTCGTAGTGATAGAAATTAAAATGTCTAACCCCAAAACAAGTGGAATAGGTCTCCTTCTAAGGTTGGATGTTATCAGGCTGCTGCATGATTTTCTGTGTATTCAGTTTAATCTGAGACATTTAAGACATTCATCTTAATATTCAAGTTATAAACCGGAGTTTGCATCACATAGAAGTGTCTGTGCACACGCGCAGCAGGTTGGGACAGTATTCGGTGCCTGCAGCGCAGAGGTGGATCTGCATCTTTAACGAGTGTTGGAGTCGACTTGGCTGTGACGCAGCTGGAAGAGGAGAGCAGACTACAGCCTGGGAGAACATCGCCGTTTCCATAACAACTGCACGACGACAAAGGTAAATGTATCAACACTCACACACACACACAGCAGCAAATATCGTCACTAATTCTGTGTATTATATATTTGATAACAATTGATGTTATTGTGTCTGTCTGTAGTCCAGACCTCAGTAGGTCTCAGAGTAAAGCCTTGGAGTGTTTGGAGTTGATACCCCAGCATGGAGAAGCTGTCACTACTGCAAACTATGACAGCATACGAAGATATCTCAGCAAGGTACGAGCAAACTTTCAGTGTGTCTATCCCTGTGATGATCTGTACATGGTTTTGTCTCCTGGATGAAGTTATAATATATATCCAGCAAGAATTCGTCATGTTAAACAATAGAAATTTCACCGTATATGTTGTTGTTCAACATTTGTCACAGGAACATGATCTTGTCACTTGATTGAAGAAAGTATTTTAATATTTTTGTTAGATCCAGAAGCTTGAGGACTGGTCAGCTTTTATGAACAACCGTAGAGCTTTAGAATAATGTTGTGATTTTTCATGAAAATCTCGGGCAAGTTACCTTTTTTACTCTTCAAACTGAGTGGAAACTACAAAACCTTGAGTTTACAAGAAGTCAGCGGGACGTCACATTGCTGAAGAATGAGACATTATGAGTGTGTTACTGTAACAGCTGCTGTACAGTCGGGAATATGGCTGTGGTTGTTAAACAGCTGCACGTCATTATGATTTATGGCCACTGAAACATTTAACTTCAAAGTTGTTAGACATTGTATTGATGTGCTGATGCTGTAAAAACAGACATACGTTGCATTTTTAGTGTTTGTATTTCGTATGCAATATAGCATACAACTGGCATTTATAATCATAAATGTCCCTGTGGCTTTGTGTCAGGCCTGTGAGACCCCGGTCCACCCTCTGGGCTGGCTAGTGGAGACATTGGTTACAGCGTACAGGATGACTTATGTCGGAGTGGGATCCAACCGCAGGCTGCTGAGACAGGCTGTCCAGGAAGTCCAGGCTTACCTCACACACTTCTACAGACTTATCAGGTACAGTCAACTCCTGAGGCCACAAACTCATCTGGGTCAGGTATTGACATTCATGTTCTCGCCAGATTTGTTGTTTCATGTTTGCCAAGTGAGGGTGAAGGGTGACGCAGTCAGAGACGAGTTACAGCACTGACACGAGGATCTGACGCAAAGTTCAGCTCATGTGAACCTTGATTCACTGTGGTGGTGCAGCAATAATATTTTCAGAGAGTATGAATGTTGAGTTATCTCCGTTTTGATGTGGCTTCAAATCAGTTGCGGAACAGCAACATTGAGCTCATTTCTTCATTCTTTCAACCATCTACTGTTGATTCAAAGAACTGCATCAAAATGACAACTTGTCCCTTGGAAAGATGCTCTATGGAGGATTTAGTTGATACATGCACTCGCTACTCTGTTCACACAATGTTGGCGAGCACCAAATGTAGAACAACACGTCAATATTCTCTACCTGTCCAGCAGTAATGCAGGTATCCTGGGATATTTCTTCATCCCCACAACTGAGCGTCACTCTAACATGGTTTTGTTTACTTGAGTAATCGCCTTATATATCTTGCCTTATATCCGTCAATACTGGTTTGGGGAGATGAGGCTTGGGTGAAAACACACCACACAACAAATGGCACAAGTCTTACAGCGGCAGTCCACAGATACCAGCCTCTTTCATTATTCATTTGAATACATTTGACAACTGACGTGCTGTGTGCCATGCTGGCTGTCCACTCTTCAAAACAACAAGAGTGCACATGTCCTGTTGTCCCGATACACTTCCTCCAATCCCCAGGTCTCTTCCTCACACGCCTTCTCTCTCACATCACCCACTGGGATGAACTAAGATGTGAGGAAGAGACAAGAGTGTGGGAAGCAAGTGCCAATCTTTTACCAAGGCCATGTATCCTTTGAGCGTCACAGGGGGAACCAATGCCAGCCGAGGACAGGCAGGGTGCATCCGAGAAGGCGCAGTTGGTGCTTTGATCACTTTGGGAGGAATCTGGAACAAACACATTCCTATAGCCATCTTGCTGTGAGGTGATGGGACTGATCTCTGCTCTTGTTTTTATGTCCGTGTTAGTGAATTGGGAAACAACCTCATTTTGCCAAGTAAGGTGGTTATGATACAGTGAGTGGATCATGCACATGCACTCTAGATACCTGTGTTCAGAAGGGGCAGTACCATTTCAATCGAGAGATCGTTTTTAATATCAAGCAGAAACCTCAAACTCAACACCAGCACAGAATGGTGTCATAATATCATCCATGCTGGAAATACAGAGGATTTTAAAAGCAGGAATACATTCAAAGTTTCTAAGGGAATGTATCTTTCTTTTTACTATTTAATGCCATCACGAAAAAGGCACTTTATAAAATAACATAAATATCTTCCTGCAGGTTTCTGTTTCCTGGGTTACCAGAAGATGGGGGCATCATCCCAGAACCTCCATCCAAAGGCAGACGCAGCATTAGCACAGATGGGTGACTATCAAAAGAACACGCACACACACAAACAAACACTTCTACAGATATAGATTGTTATCTGACCACATATAATAATCCGTAAATAAAGATAGATGATGTGTCCTCTTTCCCCAGCTCTAAAGCTAAAAGCTGAAAGCTGAAAGATGAAGATGAAGCTAAAAGATCCCAAATAAAAGTGTTGATGTGATGTTTTTTGAAATCTGTTCAATATTATCATCTCGCAGAGTTGAGATGAGATATGAAGGGCCCGTCAATACATATGTGCCATCAGTAAAGAGTCATTCGCAGCTGTCATTTACGTTGTTGTTTTTTGGAAGAAATCATTCAAACTCAAACTTTGAAACATACAGGCCATCTTTTGAAATGTTGCCTTTGATGTGTCCAGTACTGCTGCTTTTCCACTTACTTTAAACCACCTGTCTTTTCCCTCCTCTTTCCCCATCTTTGTTCTCCAGTGTTATGGTGGTGAGCTGCTCCTCTTTGCTCCTCCCCCTGCTGCTGCCTCGCCTCTACCCTCCTCTCTTTACCCTGTACTCCCTGCAGGAAGAGCAGGAAGAGGCGCAGTACTGGGAGCGCATCCTCCGACTCAACAAACAGCCTGACCAGTCTCTGCTCAGCTTCCTGGGAGTGCAGGAGTGAGTCTGTACATGACACTGACACTCACTCGTCACATCAAGCCTTTTAGGTTGTGCTCATATTTCTGTCCGTCCTGTCTTGTAGGAAGTTCTGGCCGGTGTGGATGTCAATTCTTGGAGAAAGAAAGCAGGTCAGATACCAGCTCAGTGTCACCTTGTGTATCTTGTCCAATTTCCTGTACACACGTCCTGTCACTTCATCGTCCAGATTTCAATCCCTTTATCTCATACTCATCAGTATATTGTTGACTCTCTGGTTTTCATCCTCGGTCGGCAAGGACCAGCAATGAAACGTTTATACAAGTGTATAAAGACACTGCAACATGTACAACAGAAGCACATACAGCGTTTGAATCACTCTTCATACACTGTACACACCTGTGATCCCAGCACAACTGTAGGATGTGTCGTTTGTCTCAGTGCTTTCATTTGTATTTTTCTGCTTCTCTCTCAGATTGTGTCCAGCAGCAAAGACGCCTGCTTTGTTTCTGCTGTAGAGACACTGCAACAAATCAGGTAGCTGACGTGTGACACGATATGATACCGGAGACATGCTGAGACATGATGAATACGGGAAATGTACAGTTTAACTGATCATTAATGTTCTATGATTGTTGAGCTCAGCTCAGGTCAAATTTTGCACATGGACAAGGCTGTGAAAAATGTTCTAGATCACATATATGAACTCTTTTCGTACTGCTGCACAACCACTATATGACTTCATGCCTCCTTACACAAATCTATGTGTTTAATATTTGCCTCCCTGCACGAGCAGCACCACCTTCACCCCCTCAGATAAACTCCTGGTCATCCAGAATACATTTGAGGAGTTGACACAGGAAGTCAGACCTATGCTGGATGGTAATTTCCTGTGGTGCATGGATGATCTGCTTCCCCTTTTCCTCTATGTGGTTCTCAGAGCAAGGTGTGTAATCCCCCCCCCCTCTCTCTCTTTCTCTCTCTGTGCTGTATACCTTTCTTTTGTACAGATGCTGTAGACGGGTTATTGTAACATATTTTGACATTTTATCTGCTCTTCTGTTCAGGATCAGGAACCTGGGAGCTGAAGTCAGTCTGATAGAAGATCTGATGGATCCCAATGTTCAGCATGGAGAGATGGGACTGATGTTCACCACACTGAAGGTGACAACACACAAACACTGAAATACACTCAGAGTCTGCTTTGGCTAATACACTGATTTGACTTCAGATGCACAATGCTATTGTGTAGTAGGATGTGTGTGTGTTTTTTTATTACCGTATCTACTTTTCAGTGATCATTGTAGTTAATCCATCCTTCCATGTGGGTGTATTAACAAGTTAAAGGTAGAACTGTCCCCTTGTTTTACTGCAGGCATGCTATATCCAGATCCAACATGAGTCCACTACCTAGGAGAGCTAAGGAGGACACAGTTCAACCACACAGGAAAGATGCAGTGGTGTGAGACTCAGTGTGACATCCAGAGGAGCGTATCGAACAAACCAGTCAAATCTAACAGTATTTTACCAGTGACCACTGGGAATCAGAAGTGAGAGTGAAGGTGACACCTTCACATTCTGACACATATGAAAACTTCTCCATCACTTCTCACCCCTTCAGCACTTCAGAGTACTTTCTCTTCTACTGAGGACAGTCTACGAAGGAATGTAAAATGTCTCCCTCGTGTGGACATCCTGAAGAACTGCATTGCAGTTTTCATAATGCAATACCAGGTGCATCTACTACTAATAATGTTGAGCAATACTTTTTTTTTTTAATAATAATAATTTCAGCTTCAATAATAGTTTTGTACTATATTTCCTAAAGAGTAATTTATTAGATTAGACAGGGATATGCCTGTGGGGTGTTTTACTGTATATATTTATATCATGTTCGGGCTGCTTGCACACACTCCAGGCAAAGGGAACAAACTTCTAAAAGATGAAACAGGACTATGTTTCCAAGGGAAAGATGCTATTTAATAATCAAAATAGTAATGTAAATATGCCTCTTATGATTCCACTCTGTGGATGGCAGATTATCACAACAGTAAATACACTGTTGAATCTCTCTAAATGTAAGGTACTGAAAGTGTGTGCAGTGGCTGAATGAGAGTGGGACTTTCTGTAAAAAAGAAAAAGGGCGGTTTGATAACAGGGAGACGCTTGTTCTGTTTACAGAGGTGATTTTTTAAAAGCAAACCGTTTCTTGCACTAGTTTATAGCACTTGAAGCATTTTACATGCTTCTTATTCACAGCTTTTCTCTGATCTCAGAGCATTTACATGAGACACTTACAGAGTCATGTATCAGTGTGACTGGGACTCAAGATCAGACACTTGGTTCATCTGGGAACTGAATGAGTTTGGCTTTTCTATCAAAGTGAATTCGAATAAATTGTTCAGTTCTATTCTCTGTGTTTAAACAGAGAAACCTTAAGAGAAATGTTTGTTTCTCTTGCAGCACTTTATTCCTACAAAGTTTATTGTGTGCAAATAACCTGCATTGAAATCAAACATTATTCCTTTTAAAATCACATTTTCACATCACATTGTTCAAGTGTAAAGTAATTAGTTGTCTTATAAGTTTGGATGAGTTGGCTAAAAAAAACATTTCAAAACAAACTTCCTGTTTACTGAACAGTTGAAATAATTTGACATTTATTTTTCTAAAGATTATAACTCTCCTTTGCTTCAGGTGTGCGTGTGCGCGTGTGTGTGTCTGTGTGTGTGTGTTTTCAAACAGATCTTACAAGGAATAACACTTCTAATATTGCTCTGAAAGTTTTCGAGTTTGAATAACCATGTGGAATATCTAATTAGTTTACAGGCCGTGTGTGTACTGAATGTATTGATAGATTTTAAACAGTGCAGTGGGAATCAAAGGAACCGTATACAGGAATACAAAAGTGATCGAACTCAAACCTTATTGGGCCGTGCTATGAAAGAATGTGGTAATGTGTTTATTTGCAGATCTCTGTAGAGACGCTGCACTCTCCTGTATTTTCTCTTCTCTGATGTTTTGTCGTGTAAAGGACTTTATTTAGCTCCAGATTCAGGAAGTGCATTGCCCTATGCACAGTTCAAACACAGTCTACACCAGATGGTGAAAAACGTACTTACTTAGCCTTGTTGAGCGCACATCCAGTGTTGTGCTGGGGAGGAAGGACCAGCTTTGTTCCTGCATATACTCTTCCTTTGATTTTCTTTGATAAAAACTGTTCATCATTTTGTCAGCACTGTACCGCACACAGCTGGAAAGCAGCTGCCACGCAACTCCCATGATGATCAGTCATTGTGAGATCTAGAATGAACTAGTTCCAAATTTTATTGCAAAGATCGCGACAAATTATTTTTTCATGAAATGCATCGATCCTCTCAATCCACCAGAATACATGTGTGCAGTGTCAGAATCATGACAACAGCAAACAGTTGCAAACTGTATTTGTAAACCATCACATGGAATATATTGGTTCTCTAATTTATAGTAAAAATGTTCTTTTGATATATTAGACATAATGGCATATATGTTTTATATTATCTTTTAAATGTTGCCACCTACGCTGAGTTATCAGTTTCCTCCAATGCAGATCCATACTCTGATTGTTATCAAACACATGGTGTGATCATGTCACTGACTTATGATTCAGAGTGTGATGATGTGTTGATTCCAGACATAAAACCATAGAAACTCAGGTTGAAGTGCAGCAGGAAACAATTTGCCAAAACAACCAAAAGCAGATGCTTCTCATTTTGTAGTTTCTACCATTTCATGCATCCCACTGTCGTATTTGCAAAATGTATCATGTAAGATTCAAAATTGTCAGGTCAATGGTGTTTTTTTCTTGTTAAAACACAGCTGTGTTAATGGAGATGGTATATTATAAAAATGAATTGTAATTATCATTTACCATGACACCATTATAGTGTCTCAAACCGACATTCTAGTTTGGATATTTCTGATTCTTAATACCAGCTGATTTCTATACAGCATGCCATGTCACTTCATTTCCAGTCCCATTTATTTGAGTTAGACGAAAAACATTTCTAATATAATATGGTAATCTGTCTCTGTGATTATTTTAAATGTTATCTGTTTTAATTAGTCAGAAAAGTGTCTGATGTGAAGCTGCAATTTTAGCAGCCAGTCTGACATGGTGATGTGCGAAATCCACAGCTGCCCCATTAAACTAAATCAAACTTAGAAAGAATCATCATTTGTATTATTCCATCTCAAAGCAAGAGAGGAAGTAGATTTCAATTGAAAAACAGTATGGTCATTTTGTATGAAACAATAATCAGGGAAATTGATTGTAGAATATAGATATGTAGATTCATTTTCATGGATATTTGATTGGAGTCATCGTAATAGGAAATGAATTCATGTGTTTTTTTAAAGGGCAATAAATTTGATTTACCTCTGGGGGAAAAAGTCTCTTGAATTAGAAACCCTTATTTCGTGTATTTTATTGTATGCATGATGAAGTCATGTCATCTACCGCTTATCCAGTGTTCTGGGTCACGGGGTATTTCTACCAGTATGCATAGTGTCAGGGCCAGTGGCACTGCAGCAGGGCCTGAGTGGGATTCGAACCAGTGACCTTTGCTTCCAAAGGTGCCTCCTCTAACCACTGCCGCCCCCTGCATGATGAAGTGATCAGAGTAGATGGCAATATCTCTGCATTTAGTATCAGGCAGCATAATATAATGTTGCTCTGCTCATTGTTCATGTACTTTATTCACTTGTCGTATCCATCAGGAGTGAATGTTGTGTTTTCTTCATATCGTATCTACCTTTGGCCTGTCTCATTCTGTCTTCCTTGTTTTAAAGAGCGAAAGACAGAACTAAAAGCCATACTTTTTTCAATCGTGTATATTGATGGTACTGCCCGCCACCGCATGGTGGCAGTATAAGGGGATATGTGCAGCCGGAACGGTGACGTCAGCGGGATGTAAATTCCCTGCCTGACGGCCTGTTCGGTCTTTTACTTTTTGGCGCAGCGCGGACGGCGGTACTGCTCCCGGCTCTGTCTGATTTTACACCAAAAACAGCAAAAATGATCATCTACAAGGATATTCTGACCGGTAAGTTACTTCATTGTGTATACTTTCTTTACGTTATGCCCGTGTAAACACATTTGCGGCTGCTATTTTCACAGTTATCGTTGCCGTACAGAGGTGCTGCTATTAATGCTACCTAGCAAGAAAGCTAACTCGTGTTGCCTTTATGCTAGCGCCCGGTCGATGTAACCGGTATCTCAATCCCCTCCCATGGTGACAGTGCTAGTAACGAGACTTGAGTGAGTATCAGTGATTGTAGACCGTTTGTCACGGCATTAAAACACTGATTCGCCGCTCAGGCCGTGGTTCCCGCCGTCGCTAAATGGGCTTAGGCTAGATAACGGTTATTCCAAATGAAGTTGGATTCACAACTGAAGCCTCGGCGGACGGTGCCCCGAGAAATGAATACATCCTGACTCTTGTTAGTGAAACGTGGCCTCCCGTGGTCATGTAGCCGTTAGCTTCCGCGTCAGAAATTGTGAAATGGACTTGAGAATCGGCGTTAGCGTCACCGCGCACTAGACATGTCGACGCTTATGCGTCATTTACTTTTATTTTGCCAACTAATTGGGTCCTTAACATTTCATTCCATTGCCCATTGTTTGTGTGGCCGAGCCCGCGAGACGTATTCTGGTTCAGTGTCGTAACTCTGCTTGTTCCATCAGGTGACGAGTTGTTCTCAGATGTCTACAAAATCAAAGAAATCGACGACTTTCTTTATGAAGTTGAAGGAAAGGTGAGTCACTTATACCAGTCCGTTTTTCTGCTTTACACAAGTAAAACAAAACCCAAAGACTATAATCTTGTAAAACATTGATTCAGGTATCATCACAACAAGCAGAATCTTTATACAGTAAAAATATGAGTTATTTTCCTACTTGAGTTCAGGACCAGTGGGTGTCATATTTCTTAGCTCTTTTTTTGTACCAACATTGATTTGACATGACATCACTGCTTTGTGGAGTGACACACGTAAGGATGATTCATAATGTAAACGAGTTTGGCAATCTTAAGTCTTCGCAGTCTAACTGTAGCTGCTAAAACTTAAAATACAGCCAGATTCAGATGGCACACAGAACTATTGATTATTGAAGTCTGGGTGGGTTCTTCTACAAAGTTCTGTAATTCATGAAGCAGTGATCAGCATATTTATTTCTACCCCCAACAATCCATATATATGGATCTTTATACGGTTATTGTTGACGTTGTTTTTACATTTGCATTCGAGGTTAACATGCTCTATTAATAAATGGTAGATACTTTCATAAAGAGTTGAGTTTAGTATGCTCTGTCTTCCCTTGGGGCGAACCTGGGAAAATGAAGCCTCCATTCACGGATCACAGCCACATCACGGTGAAATGCATCAGATTTGCCAGGGGTCCTCATCTTTTCCACGCTACTTTTAAGGAGATTTTTGGAAATGCTTATGAAAATCTGGTGCATCGTTTTACAATAGAGGGGGCAAAGGGAAATATGTGTAAATGATGATGTAAGCTTGTCAACTACATGTTTTTTATTTGTCAGGCTCCCTTCACATGACCGCTTCCAGGAAAACAACCAGTGTTCACTTAGTATTGAATCAATAAAAATGAAAAGCATTACTGGCCTGTTGGCTTTGTCAAAGTGCAGAAACACTATGTGGATACTGATCACAATTAATGCTAATATGTTAGCATAATGAGCGCACGTACGCACTTGAATTAGGTGGAACATGCACCGCTTTACTTTCACAAACACTCAACCGATGTGCACTTAGGCGTACCCCCACACACAGTGATGGTGTACATAGATGTTGTACACCATTTAAATTCATACATTTTGCGGTTTTTGTTTTAACTCCTTGTGGAAGACCCCTGTCTTTCACATTTGTACGCTTTTTTTTGCCTGTTCAAATCACTGTTTCATCGAATGATTACTAAAGAATCGAAAGTTGCAGCTCTAAAATCCTGTTTAAAGAAATGCATGTGATGTTATCTGATGGTGATCCTCTTTCATCCCCACCAGACCGTCTGCAGGTCAGAAACTTTTGATGATTCCAAAATTGGGGCCAACCCCTCTGCAGAGGAGTTAGCTGACTCCAGCGAGGCTTCAGTACAGAGTGGTTGCGACATCGTCCTCAGCCACAGTCTGCAAGAGATGACTTATTCAAAGAAGTCTTACCAAGAATACATCAGGGCCTACATGAAGGGGTACGTATACACATCGTCTCAAGTTCAATAGCCGAAGGGAGGACTGGATTTTAACACTCCAATCCTGTACTGTTGGGATGTAACGAAACAAATCATATCCCGGAGATTGAATACAGCATTTTCACTAACATCTGAAAGGGCATTTCTAATGCAGACTTTGTATCAACAGTGACAGGCTGAAGGATCAAACAACATGTTCAACTTTACTTTGTGGTTATGCATCAGTTTGAACCGTTGATTTACAATGGTGTCATTCAAAGTGCCAATCATCATAAAATTGCACGTTTTTTTGTCAAACTAGTTTGTAAATGTTTACATGACTGCAAGAACCCCGGTTTACATGAGCCCCTTCAGTTATCATTGGAGGATATTATATTTTATCCTCCAGGTAGATTTATACATCATGTAGTTATTTTATGTTTGAACGAACTCTCCTCCCATCCCGTTAGTTATTTTTCGGTAGAGTACCGTTCCACAGCAGCTGCCGAGTGTGTTGTGACTCCACGCATGCGCAGATGTGAAAACATGTTTGAAATCTGATATACACGGAGAGGTCGGAGTAAAGGGGATAAATCCAGCTGCGTTGCTCTGATTTCTCATACTCTGATAACTGCCATTATCGGATTAAGGAAGTCGGGAGCATGGTGTTTACATGAGCACTTGAATAATCAGATAACTCAAATAATCAGATGATGACCGGAGTTTAGAGTGTCATGTAAACGGGCTCATTGTCACAGTATTTGCACACTAGTGTTTTTAATGGCATGGTTGGCAAATCTGAATGGGATATTTTTTTAAACTGTGGTCTATGTCTGTGTTTTATAGTCTGAAGGAATATTTGGAAAAAAACAACCCAGACAGACTGGAGCCATTCGTAAAGGGGGCTGGAGCGCAAGTGAAGAAAATCCTGTCAAACTTCAAGGAGTATAAGGTACCAGGCTTGAGTTCTTCAGTGTTAACGTAGTTTTTCCTGTGGGCCAAAATGCTTGGTGAGGTGGCAGCATGAGGAGTCAGGGGGGTGGGGTCCACAGCCACATCAGAGCTGCTCTGTTGGTATGGCCCGTGCACCAATTTTGTCGCAATGCAATTCCACACACAAATATATGATTACCTTTGTTTGACAAGTAACGAGCCTATCTGGCTTTAAGTATTAAATTATTCTAATTCAGAGCTGTAGGAACCTTGTTGTCCTCTCCTCCATACGGCCTCTGCTTCTTTCTCTCCTCTGTTTTTTGTCAAGAGGAGAGAAACCATGCCTTGCTGTAACACATGCATTATCATCACATAATGATATAAGTCAGAGTGCCATAACTGTGGACACTGCAAAGTCTGGAATCATTCAAATAGTCTTTGATTTTTTTGTGGTCTTTGTCCCTGTGCAGTTTTTCTGCGGAGCATCGTTGAACCCAGATGGTATGGTGGCACTGCTTGATTACCGTGAGGATGGAATCACGCCATTCATGATTTTCTTCAAAGATGGTGTTGAGATGGAGAAATGTGTAAGTATTTTGTTTTCAGAAGGCCCCTCTTTCAATCTCTTGAAGTAAACATGTACTGTACCTGTCTGTGTTGCAAACTGAAATATTTCAAGTACAGACCCAAAGCTTTTTTTCTGATCTGATTAGTGAATCATTTTTATTAAATAACTGTCTTACACATTGTCCGATTTAAAAGAATATCAAGAGTGTAGTACAAAAAGTACTTGTCTGATTGGTCTTGTTTTTTTTTATTGTTTTTTTTTGCAGTAAATACTCTTGGAAAGATGTCTACATTTCAACTGGCCGTTGCTGCCTGAAAAGCCCCCAAGAGCAGACTGACGAGCACCGTTTTGCATCATGCCTGAACAAAAACATTCTCATAATTTCTCTATACAGTGGCCCACAGGACTACAGGTCCGAGACTGGGCCAACTGCACCAACTTATAAGATGCGTAGTTTTTGATTATTTTATTTTTTTTGCCTTTTGATGCCGACTTTTTCTTTTCTTTTTTTTCTTAGCCCCACATTCGATGATCCAAAAACACAACGGACAGTAAACAAAGCCCAGACTAACTGTATGCATATTGTTTTAGCAATGAACTATACAGGTTGTCCTCCACTGACCCTGATTTTATGGTTGCATCAAATTATCTACATCAAAGACATGATTTGAAAATTAAAGCAAGTACCACCAACTTTTGCTCGGTTTTCATGGTTGTGTTTTCTCTTAAAACTGTAAATGGGGAGGAGTTTTAGCAAACGTGACACTCCAAGGCCAACATGCAGATTTCAATTTTCTCAATGTTTAGGTCTTGTCCTTAACACTTGCCCCCTCAGTATATGAATGCATTGACTATTACCAAAATACAATTCATTTGGCGTCATCGCTTTGTTGCTTAAAACCCCATTGAATTGTAGTGAAACAAGTTTTTTCATATATTTTTTTTATTTTTAGAAATGTTCTGAATCGGATTGTTCAGCTCGACCAGTCTTATTGCACCAGGAGAACGTCCTCTCCACAGCCGTTGCCCCGTCATACCACTTACAGAGGCTCAGAATGGACAAAACTGAACCCCTTGAGTTTTAATAACTGAAGACCTGAAAGCTTCTCCAAATGAGGGGTTTTCAGCTGCCATTTCACATTTAACTTAAAGAAGCCGCTACCACAAGAGCTTTTGAGCTATTACACATAAGGTCCTGGTGAAATAAATAATGTCCATTGTTTGGGGGTTTCCTAGTGCAATGATTTTGTGTTCTTTGAATAGCGAAAAATTTGTTCAACAAAACATCTCAAAGGTTGATAGTGGATTTAAATAGTGAATGGTGAATGTATGACATTTTCCTTTAAATCATGTGGAAGGGAACATCACATGATAAAAACTTAAATGTACATACAGTACATTAGTACTGGGCAATATCTATGGTCCATTGTGACCTAATCAATTTTAATGGGGAAGCTAATTATAGTTATGTGTAATTATAGTTATTATAGTTCATAGCTCTTGCCAGTAGAATAATTCATTGCAATTATTTTGATTTGAGTAGTGACACAAGATGGACACAAGAGGGAGCCATTTGCTTGCATTGGCTTTAAAGGCCTAGTTTATTTCTGTTGTGAGAAATGGAATGTATGGTTATTATACTGATATGTCTGTAATCACCAGAATGTACAAATTGTACTTCTTCTCTTCACTAAATACTCTTGTATTGAGCCCTCAGATGCCACCACAGGATCACAGGCGGAGGTGAGATGCACCATGTACTGACGTCTCTACACGTCACTCAATCCCAATTCACTTTACATCTTTGTTCATGATTTATCCCCCTGCACACATTATTATTGTTTATTTATTATACCTTTGTATGGCTTTATTGGATGTTTGTGAAATCAGTGTTTTTAAGGTTCTTGCTTGCATTATTATTATTGTAATTGCAAGCATTAGGATTAGATGAAGTAGTTGCATGGTTAACTTTTTTTTTTTTTTGAAGTCTATCATTTTTTTATTTTATTTTACTGTTTCTGCCTGCGATTTGTAATGCTGGTCTTTCCTCACCGGCTTCTCCTTGTCATCCCATGTCCACCCTGAAGGCGTAGTGAGGCGTCACAGTGTGTCCTGGGTCAGACCTGTGTTCCTCATGCAGCAGATGTCCCATGTGTGATCTAATGGGCCTGATGTCACACCCCATGTGTTGTAAGGTGAGCACTTATCCATTTTTGATGTCGGCTCCTGTTTCTCTCTCGGAGACATATTGATCCTCGCTTCGCTGCTGCACCTCTGACACATGAAACAATCCTGTTTCCTGTCATGTTGAATCTGGTGCTCTGCAGGTCTCCTCTGTTCATTTATTTAAGGTTAATACATGGATGCATTCACACGTGCTGTTCATGGCATCTACACCTAAACTGAGGAATAGTCATTGTGTGATATAGTGTCACTCCATTTCACACTCTTCCATTTCATTTGTATTATTTTACTCCCTCAAATTGTTTTGTGTCCATTTTGCTTTGTGTTTTACTCTCAGGAGAAATATAAACTATTGATGACTGACGAGGAAACATCTGGAACATCACTTACAATCACCGGGACGTATGTATTGTTATTCTATTTTTACACCAGGAGTAGGTCCTCGTCCAAAATACACTTTTTGAGTTTCCATAACTGTAAGCCGCCAACGGAATTCCCACATAAATGATACATGTATATAGCAACATGTACTTCCAACTTCACTGCTAGCTCTCATTAAATCCCTCAGACTATACCTTTAATACCATACCTCCTTAATTTCCCCATTTTGGGGAAATTGTTTGCAATTCTTTGCTCTGATGTGAAATCTATGCTGCATCATGTGGTGTGAACGGATGCTGTCAGTGTTCTGCTCTTCGAATGAAACCTTGATGTGGAGACGTTTGACGTAATGAGTGTGAGATGAAGCCAGAGCTGCTCCTCTGTCAGACTGTGCTCGTGGATGGAGAGATAGCAGCTTTACACCGAGGCCAATCTAGAACTCTGTCACGGACAGAGACGTTTCTGTCGCTCCACTCGTCTGCAGTCACTGAGTGAATGTCTGTCTGTGCTGCAGGTCAGCAGGTTCTGGTTGGCAGAGCTTCTAACACACACACACACACACTCACACATCCACCTTCTGGGCGTATGCCCACATCCCTGGGCTTGGCAGTAGAGAGGAGAGACAGAAGGAAAAGACAAAACCCTTTCACCTCTCTGGCTGCAAACCCACCTGTTGTTGTTGTTGTTGTTGTTACTATGATTTCCTGTTGATAAGGAAGCATGAGTGAAGGGCAAGTCTGTCACTCACTCACATGTGAAGGATGTTTGATCACTGAAGTCAGCTCTCACCTCCACACACACACACACTGCTGCTGTTGCTGCTGCTGCATGTATAGGAGCAAGTACACACCTCACACAGGCATCATTTTCAGAGGGAAACATAATGGAAGCAACAATTTTGGGGGGGTTTTTTTGGCTTGTTTTTTTGTTTTGTTTTACCATTAAAATGCAATTGTGGCCATAAAAGTAGTGCAATGCACCTTTACATGGACTGGGAGGAAGTAAGAGACGGACGTCTGTGGCTTTAAGAGTCTCTGTTTCCATGTTTCTCCGAAACTCTCCACTGGAGAGGAAAAGAGCAGTGTATGTGTGTGTGTGTGTGTGTGTGTGCGTGTCGGGGGGGTATGTGGGTGAATGCATTCATGTGGGTGTTGACCCAGTTACCTGTTGTGTGTATAGTATGTGTGGCACACACCTCGCTTACAGCCATCCGGCTTCCTGCACGCAAAATCATTTTGCCACCATCTCCATTCATTCATTCATTCATGAAGACTCGCCATCTCTCTAGTGTGTGTGTGTGTGTGTGTGTGTGTGTGTGTTAGTGTTAGTGTTTTTAGGAGTTAAAGCAGTTGATTGTAAGAAACATTCGAATTGAATTGGCACAGGGGTTATCGATGACGCTCACCTGCCACTTCAGTGGTTACATCTGTTCAGCCACCAGCTCCTGTATCTAACCAGCCAATCACATGACAGCAACTCATGGAGGCATGTTGACAGGGCCTGACAATCTCCAACTCGAGATGCTGTTGGCAAACACCAAATTCATTTCCCAAAGCGGCCTTATTCTTGATCTTTTGCTAGAACTCGTTGATGTTAAAAGGTCATCGCAAACCCGGCCGTCCTTCTCACATTCGGACCAAATGCAAATGATGCAACGTTGGATCATTTCCTGCACGTTTGCAGTTTGCGTGGAACCTGACTTTAACATAAACCCGTCATGACCTCGCGCTGCACAAACACGCAGACGACCTGAGGATCTTCGTCGCGCCTTATCAGAGAGGGGGGGGGGGGGCGACTCATTGATGGTGTTTGAATGTGAAAAGAGCTGGTGCAGTTATTTACCTTTGGAGCACTAAACACATGGAGTTTGTTTTGGTCACACAGATGAGAGGACGTCTGCTGTCACGACTCCTCTTGCGCCCTTTTCCATCTGGGTAGGGAAATCACGTGTTGTCCTGTGTGACCTCACACACACAGTTCGAAGTGCGACCTGACATTTCCATCCTCAATCCAGGGGGTGTGTGTGTGTGTGTGTGTGTGTGTGTGCGGGGGTCTGTCCTCTGGAGACAGACTTCTCTGTTTCCTGCAGCTCTGCCTGATCCGTGTGTAAACATCAGCGTTAACCTGCATGGGCACTCACACACACACACACACACACACACACACACACCATGTACATTTGATTTGAAAATGGCCTGAAGGAATGTGGGCTGGTTCTCTGGAACATGTGCGCTCTAACAGTCCAAGCATATTTATACTTATACTAGTGTCTGTGTGTGTGTGTGTGTGTGTGTGTGTGTGTGTGACCGACTCGAACAACACAGGTCCACCATGGGCATCAATGAGCCTTGGCCGTTCATGACTCGTCACTTTTCTTGCTCGGACACTTGTGATTGGTCCGCACTCCCCACCACTGCAGACTGGGCACATCCCACAATGAGCTGCAGGTCTGGAGGAGCTGTGACCCGTTCACCATCACGTCCTGGTGTCACGCTCACTCAGACACATTTGACCTCATGATTAAACGAGACTGTTCCCGGCTTTGACTGGATGTTCTGTATGTTTCCCACATGACAGACTCAACGTGTGTCCTCTGCACACATGGACACACAGACACACACACACACTGAGTGAGCTTCACGTCCACTTTGACTTGGTTCACAGCTTTCTTATCTGCGTCACACGAGAAATACACATCATGTTTTGGTTTCATCTGATTTTTCCAAAGCCACGTCTCTGACAGGTCTGATCACAAGGTCAGATTTCATGTGTGGCTGTTTAATCGGGTGAAGTCTTGTTGTGGATGTTGACATTGTCTCTGTCGCTGGTCACAGGCGGGCAAGAGAAGGCTGAGACCTAAAATGAGGGTCAGAGATGAAGGGGACAAAGTCAGTTCTTTGGTGGCCGTGTTGCCTGAGGATGAAGCTCTTTGTTCTCTGCTGATGTGAGGCATGAGACAGACGGGGGGGTGGGGGGGGGGGTCGTCCATTTTCCACGTCAGACCCTCTAACTCAATGTCCTGCCCTCGCCTCTGTGCCACGGCACAAGATGGCAGCGCTACTTCCTGTCCCCGATAAAAAAAGAAACGAGGTTAGTTGGATGTCGCAGACGGTGATTGAATCAAACCTGAGCGCGATCAAACCACTCGTCTGACACGAGAGACACAAGACACGGCGCGCGAAGTTAGATCACAGACGCAGCGCATCTCAATGCTGAGATGATCGCAAGAGCACCGGAGGGCTTCGGATTGAGTTAAGTTAAGTTGAGTCCAAGAGGAGGAGGGGAAAACAGCATTGTGAATCGTCGTTTGACCTCTTCGCGTTTGATGAAACGCTGCACTCCCTCTGGAATGTTGTCCCAAAGTCAGAGGAGAGACGGTCCAGGCAGGGACCGAGGAAACACTCGCACACCCAGAGTTTCTCTGTGAGATCTGGTTCGACTAAACCGGAACTTTGGCTCAGAGACCACCTGGTCGGTGGTTATCAACAGTCACACGACAGGGGCATTTAGAGCAGGGTCATGCAGGTGGAATGGATGGATCATGGACATGGACATACCATAATATACACCCGTGTCTCGCACCTGAGAGGAAATGGATGGCAATTAACTAAAGGTTTTAAATGGTTGAGTTGTTTTATTTGTATTCTCAGCCTTCTGCCTTGTATCACCAGCAGAGGGCGCTGTTGTTGGAATCTGCACATCGTCCAAAACCGACAGACTCATTTCAGTTCGGGGGGCCACATACAGCCCATAATAACCCACAAACAACTCCAAATTCTTCCCCTTGGTTTAGTGCTAATACATTCATTCTAAAATTCTTCACACCTAATCAACTAGTTTTTTTTTTTATATGAATAACTTGAAACCTCTTGAGAATAATAACTATACTCTTAATGTTGAAGTCAAGAAAACTACACACTGGCCCTTTAAACCTTCTCATCTAATCTTAGACCATGAAACAGACGATCTGCTTCCTGTGTGTCACTGAGCTGTTCCCACGCTACATCCTCATCACTGCTACTCATCACCTGTGGTGCTGGGTTACACTGCCAGGGGACACAGGTAACACACACACACACACACACACACACACACACACACACACACACACACACACACACACATATATCTCCATGTCAGTCTGAAGCCACAACAGCTGTTTGACTGGTCGAGCTGCCATTGGAGCCACAGCATCATGTTCTTGGTCCAATCACCTCCATTCATGCTGCCACGGGCAGGCGCCTTGAGCAGTTGCGGGGTCGGTGCCTTGCTCAAGGGCGGGCTCGCTCCCCGGCAGTGCTCAGGAGGACGAAGCTACATGGCGCCTACCTCTCAAGCCACCGGTCCTCACTCTTCTTTATTTTATTTTTTTTGGGGGGGGGGTCTCGAACCACCCACCCTCCAGTTCCAAGCCCAAGTCCCCACTGACTGAGCCCCTGGAGGAGTGTATCGTCCACGCACACCTGCTGCTGCACAACTGCCTTTTCAGCCACGATGTAGTTTCGTGCGCCACCGCTCTGTGGACGTTTGTCTTCCGGGGCCGTGTCCACGAAGGGACAATACACACACGCTTCAGTGGCACGTGCTGTTTCGGGCGCATCCCATAATTGTCGAAGTTTTACAGAAACGTGCGAAGAATTCCACTTGTGTCACGTGTGGTGCCCCCCCCCCCGCTGTGTCTTGTCCATGAAGTTCACCCATAAATCTTCCTCATGTTGCCACAGAGACATCGGGGTGTTTTCTCACCTTTGGTCCATTTCCCTCTTCTGAGCAGGACCGTGATGTCATGTGTTCGCCGCCCGTGTGTTTCCACTGTGGGTTCTCACTCACCCACTTTTGTTCACCCACAACACTCCAGATCCTCTGAGGACCCCCCCGCCCACGCCCCCCCCCCCGCCCCCCCTGGAGTTTTGTCATCTGGAAAATAAAACTCCTAGAACTCCCCGCTTCTGTTTTCGCGGAATTACGTTTCAATCGACTTTTCCAGGGGGCGAGTGTGTTTCCCCCCCGGCTGCGGTCACATGGCGCTCGCTCTCTGACGGACGCCACACACTGATGGACAGAGGATAGCGAGATACACTCAGACTGCGCTCACTGTGTGTTTATTCTGGAGATACCACCGCAGCCGCCCCCTGAATGTCAAAGGTCAAAGATTCTGCCTGTCAATCAAAACCTCCAGTCCACGCTCGGAGGAAACGTTATCGAGATCATTTCACTCATTCACCAGAAATATCCAACTCTGACAGTCTGAGGCTCTTTAGTAGGATGTTCCAGAAAATCAGGGCAAGAGAATTTTTTAATTTCATTATTTTTTCTTTTTTTTTTCTGCATTTGAAAGGAAAGAGCTCATCGATTCTGATTCCTACACACATTAACGGGTAGAACCCACCAATGACAGAGCCTCAGGACAATAACAGTCATTTAGTGATGGAATACATTTTCACAGCCAGTGCTCAAACACAACACACAGTAATAAACATGATCCCATTCGTTCTGGGGCGGCAGCAGTGGATCAGTGGTCAGAGCAGTCACGTTTGGAAGCGTAGGTCACTGGTTCGAACCCCACTTGGACGCTGCAACAGTCTTTGCAGCCCTGACTCCAACACTTCCAATGGCCCTCTATGTGAACTGGTAGAAACGACACACGACCCAGGTCACTGGATAAGAGATTGATATTCTGCCACAGATCAGTTAACAAATGGTCGATCACTTGAAGAACAGGAAGTATTCTGTCGACGCGTCTTTATGTACATAGGTTTCCTATTTGTTTTGTTTTGTTAACTTTACAGCAGGGATTTGGAAATAATCCAAGAGACAATACTTCGATCAGAAAATAAACATTACCTCGATGTAACGGAGGGAAGAATTCCGTTTTTATGACCTCATGTCATCGGACACATTTTTTCACTATGCTTCCACTCTATTGACAAAACTAACCCAGATTTAAGTTTTTTTTTTTTTTTTAAAGATCGACGTGTAAGTCAGTCATTAACATCAAAGTGTCATCAACACCAGCACATGAAAACATCCAGTGCAGCAATCTCAGCAAAACCCGTTTTCAAACCCACCTCTAGTATTTGTTTATCTTATTCCTCGACTCGTTGGTGTATTTCTGTCTCAGCCCATTGATGTTTTTTTTTTGTCCTCAACTCAACTGTCACTTAAATCCTCCCACTTCTAATTTAACCCATTTATTCACCGGTTTATTAAAGATGCCTTTATCCTGCTGCCCCTGGGTAAACAAATAAAAACACACTTCCTCCAATGGATGTGTGTGTGTGTGTGTGTGTGTGTGTGTGTGTGTGTGTGTGTGTGTGTGTGTGTGTGTGTGTGTGTGTGTGTGTGTGTGTGTGTGTGTGTGTGACCTGCAGAGAAATATTGCCGTGTTTTCAAAAAAACTCACTTTAAATGTCCCTCAAATATTTTCCCTGTGGCACCACACCCAGCACAAATGTTTAGGTTGTTGCCTCCCTGCACCATTAAAGGTCTGAGCGCACACCATCCATCACTGAGGCTGAGGGGAGACACGAGCTGCTGCTGCTGCTGCTGCTGCTGCTGCTGCACAGCAGACTACAGTGAACACACACTGTGTGTTTTTACACATTCCCGCTAACCGCTGTTCAACATCCTCTCTCCCTCATTATGTGTGTGTGTGTGTTTGTGTCTTTTAGAACGTTTCTCTCCCTCCTCTTCACCGACACGTCGTCAGCACATGGAGTCTGAGGGGACGCGCGTGTGTCGGCGACAGAAGACGACACGGAGCTCAGCGCGCTCCCGCGTCACCGCCGCGGTCCGACTCACCGCCTCGGCACCTTTAGCTTCAGGAGCAAGCGGCTGACGCGTGAGGCCAACAGGGAAGCGGAGAAACCTGCAGTTCACAGAGTGGCCACTTGAGGCTGGCTCCAAAAGCGGGTCAGTCCCCGTTAGACTCCTGTGTTAGAATAGTCCTCTTGAGATGTGAACGTTTACGTTCTTTGGTCTCTTCCTCTGTTCGAGGGCTGCATTTTGTTTTTTTTTCCGAATTTTATTTCATCGCCATTTGAATTTGCGCATACTTGAGGGCGGGGCCTCTGGAGTGACACCTGGTCTGGCCCGTCGAGCCCCATGGATGCTGGGAAATCACCATGCACCCCCCCCCCCCCCCCCCCCCCCCCCCCCACCCCCAACCACTACCTGCGTTTGGATGAACCAGGAAGTAGGAGGAGTGAGGGCATCGGCAAGACGGCCACCACGGACTCGCCCTCAGTGAGCCTCGTTAGGACTCTGCAGAAACCTGTGGGTGACGTCATCGTCATGCACGGTCTGTTCAGGGGGAACGTCTCCTGACAAACCTCCACGACTCTTCACACGCTGCTGGCTCACGGATGAACGTGTGTCGCAGCGTTGCCCGGGAAACGGCGCAGGAGCCTCCACGTGAGACGATGTAGAAGAGGTAAACACTCGGGTGCGGTTGTCCACTCGCCGCCTCTCAGAGCCTGAGGCCTGAATTCTCTCAGTCCTTCGTTGGTGGAATCTTGAAGAAATAGACGCTGAGCTTTGACCTACTTCTGTTTGTCGTCAGTCTTTTCTGCATCTGACGATGAATCCTTTGAATCCTTTGAATCCTTTGAATCCTTTGAATCCTTTGAATCCTTCCCAGTGTTTGTGTTGTTCTTTGACTGTGCGCTCGTAATGGAGCAGTGCTGAACACAGCTCATCGCTGTTTGCTCCTTCACACTGAGCAGGTGGAGGTTTTTTGCCGAGTGGAGACTTTTGATTCATTCTTCATTTCCCCCTGAAATGGGGGGGTGGGGGTGGGGGGGGGGGGCACTTTGATCGCAAGTGGGCGGGACCTGTCAAATCATAGCATACTGACGGTGAAACAATGGAAACTGCTTGACAGTGTTGTGTGTCGCCCCAGTGGACAAAACAACACTCACCCTTATGGAGAATTGCCATTCATTTCCTCTCATATGCCTCTGGGGCCCTGTTCTGACATGTGGGCTGTGTGTTTGACACCTGACGTGTGCGTGTGTGTGTGTGTGTGTGTGTGTTTGTGTGTGTGTGTGTGTGTTTGAACAAGGGACTCAATTTTAGGTTTCCAGGACGAGGACAATTTCCTGCGTGTTTATCCTAAACACATATACACACACACACACACACACACACACACACATTCTTTAGTTGTAGATGAAGATTCAGTTTGACGCCCCGCTCGTGTCTCATTGCTCCCAAAACACCCAGAGGGCGACAGACTCACGCGAGTGAACACAGACACAGTCGCACAAGAACATGTAGACGTGCTGAATCGTCACGTTTTCTTGACATCGTTTTTGGTTTTGTTTTTGTGCGATCGTTTCTTTTCTGACAAACAATCTACAAACGGATGCCTGGTTCTGTTGGATCCACATCGTGTGGCTGCTTCATTTGGATGAAGATGATTTGAAAAGTCACTTGGACTTTTTAGTTTCAACCATCATTTTAGAATCGACCAAACCAGAAAACCTTGTCTCAGACGTTGACATGTGAGTGTGTGTGTCTGCTGCTTCACCTTCCACTTGTCGGTGGGTGTGGAATGTGTGTGTATGTGTGTGTGTGTGTGTGCGTATGTGTGTGTGTGTCCAACTTCACACACACACTGTAAGTGTGCAGGTGTCTGTGCCTGTTTGCCCTCTGGCCCTCGTTCTTGCGCTCTCTGGGGTTTTCAGCCCGGCAGCCATTGTCCCGCCCCTTTTGTCCGCCGCCGCTTTGTTCCCGGACGCTCGGACGCTTTGGTGCAACAGCGGCGGTCGGACACTGGGCCAGCGGGCCGGGTTTTGAACCCCCGACACAGTGACATAATGTGAGGCTGCGTCACCAGCCACAAGAAGAGCAGGGGCACCAAGCCCGGGGGACAAAGGGGGGCGAGGGGGCGGGGGGCCAGGTGACGGGTGGGTGTGTCCCCACTGTGGCCTTAAAGGTGCAGTGCGTAAGATCTGGTGACATCTCGAGGTGAAGTCGCATGTCGACTTCAACGTGTGATCAAAACTCAGAAGATGTTCAGAGTGTCCACTCTGGGCTACTGTAACAACATGCCCCCCCCCCCCCCCCCCACACGCTCCTCCCCCCCCGTAGAGAGGAGCCCCTCCGCATGTAAATATACATTAATGGGC
This sequence comes from Chascanopsetta lugubris, assembly GCA_016785325.1. Lineage (NCBI taxonomy): Eukaryota > Metazoa > Chordata > Actinopteri > Pleuronectiformes > Bothidae > Chascanopsetta > Chascanopsetta lugubris. The sequence goes on from JAFBJT010106140.1 coordinate 144,020, forward strand.
TCATGTAAGGGCCAACTTTCAGGTGATTAGACATTCATTGAATGTCATTGTGTTATCGTTTCGTAATATTCTCAGAAGTGACAAAAATGACTGAAATCTTTACACACTGCACCTTTATGGGTCAATGCTCTACAACTCTTCAGTGTTGTTGCATTTTGCCAAACACCGGAAAGCGTTTTATGAGATGTTGCGCCGTCTTTATGAAATATCTTTCTCAGTGGGCCCCTGTGGATGCAAGTCATTTAAATACTGACGATCGGACAAACAGTTTTTTTTTATTTCTCTGCCTCCAAAGAGATCAAACTCTAAACGGACCAAAGCTCGAGGGACAGGTTTCGTTGTTAAATAGAATAGAATAGAACAGAATGCCTTTATTGTCATTACACACAATGTACAACGAGATTGAAGGACAGCTCTGGTGGTGCCAAGAGGGAAACAACAGGGGTACCTTCAATATAAAGTCTATAAAAGTAACGTTAAAAATAACAAAAATAAAATCGGATCTGTAGATACATCTAACACATTTACAGCAGGAGCACGTGGGACAATGTACATACAGTACAACACACACAGTCCACAGGGCAGCAGAGGGGCTCTAGAATCGTATAAATAGATCGCACGGGTAAAACAAAACGAAGAAGAAAATACACATGATCACACATATATTTTGCATCTGTGTGTGCGTGTGTGTGTGTGTGTGTGTGTGTGTGTGTGTGTGTGTGTGTGTGTGTGTGTGTGT
>JAFBJT010106140.1:150024-172012 GCA_016785325.1 Chascanopsetta lugubris
ACTGGCATTTTCATCATCATCTACATCCCCCCCCCCCCCACCCCCCACTCCCCCACCCCCCGCCCCGTTACTCTTGAATGAGCCCCCCCGTTTATTTACATGAGACATTATTTACGTGGACATACTAAACATCTTTTGGGGGTTTTCACTCCATTTCACGGACCACCGGTTCTCCTGCCTGCTCAGAGGGGCAACTTCACCTCCAGAGGTCACTCAATCTTACACGCGGCACCTTTAAAGGCTGTCAGGTATCCCCCCCCCCCCCCCCCCCCCCCCCCCCCCCCCCCCCCCCCTCCCCCGTTAAAGTCAACACCAGCTGCTGTGTCATGTACATATATATCATCCTGCTCACGTTGTGAGTAATTATCAGCTGAAGGAGCAGTAAAAGGCCTCCACGCCTCCTCCTCCTCCTCCTCCTCCTCCGCCACCTCCTCGCTCTCCTCCTCCATGTTAACGTCGACAGACTGCAAAGTGTCAAACGCAAACACCACGTTTGAGTCCTGCACATCTGGTTCCCACCTCGGACTTAAATGAACCTGCAGCATATTTGCGTCGGGCTTTTCTTTGTTGTCGGCTCAACGCTGACATACACGCAATATTTCTGTCTGTTGCACCCTCCCCCCCGCGCCCCGCCCCCCCGCCACCCCCACGCCCCCCNNGCGACAGAGGCTGCACCCTCCCCCCCCTTCCCCCCCCCCACTCTCCCCCTCCCCCAGACAAGACATCATGTGGTTGAGTGAAGTTGTAAAGACTAAATTATACGGAGGCCTGGAAAGGGCGGGGCAGCGCTGAAGGGGTTGAACAGACAGATACACGACACCAGGCAATGTAAACATAGGACACTGGCTGGGTCGGAGTGTAAACAGCATGTGTAAGTCTTTATTCACTCCACTGCAAACACATGACTTTGTCTCCAGGTCAGTGACATTTTTCACTTTTATTCCTCCTTTACTGGATTAAAGGGGACTCATTTGCATAAGCCGGCCCCTAAGCACCAGACCTGGGTGGGGACCAGGTCTCACTCCTACACACAGTGCGGTGGAAACAGCTCATTTAATCACAGAGACAAACACGTACACGCAGACGAGGGTGAACGTAACTCCTTTGCAAGTGCAGTTCCATTCTTTATTATTTATGAAAACGATCAAATATTGAAACACAGACTGAAACAGAAAGTGCCTCCCCTCCACCGGGAGCTGTGCTTCTCCCTCCCGTAGCTTCGGCGTGAACGAACAGTTTGTCGCTTCATGTGCGGCTGCGATTTTCGGTCCTCTTCAAAGTTTTCCCTTCGAATCTCATCGCTGAAATTGTGGCGGTTTGGTGTGGAAGCCAGGGGAACGCTCACAGAAGGGTTTCACAAAAGACAGAGGAGCGGCTTCGTTTTCAGTCACGAAAATGATCCCTGTCTCCACTGTAGTACTACACAAGTCTCACACACACACACACGCGCACACACACACACACACACACACACACACACACAGACAATGGGGGCTGCAGAGATGTGAAAGAGAGAGGTTTGAAATCCAGGTCAGTCTGTGTCGAAGCTGCCCGTGAAAACACACGTGGATATATGATCTGCTGCCTGGACGTCTGCTCCACACATAGAACTCTTTGACTGTCTCGCTCACACGCACACACACACACACACACACACACACACACACACACTGAAACATGTTCATAGTGTCTGCGGCTTCAGGGCAGGAGGTCAGGAGGCGACAGGGAGCCACAGATGGGACGGCCTGAAGCCGTCAAAGGGAGAAACGCTGCCGAGTCTTTGAAAGTCGACCTGTCGGAGGTCAGACATTCAAACGGACAGTCGGACATGTGGATGCTGTGGTTTCCTCAAACCGACCACCACGGCAGCTCCTGTTTTCCCTCCGCCCGTGAAACGCTCTGCAGAGCCCCGGCCCCTCCCGCACTGAGAGACGCAGACTGCTCGGATCGGTCAGATCTGACCCAGCCTCTTGCGACTGGCCGACTTCTCCCAGCTGATGCGAGACTTCGGGGTCTCGTCGTTCAGCGACGGCGCGACGTCTCTGTGTCGATCTCCCGTGGCCGTGGACTCGCTCCGTGTGTTCACCTTCTGTGGATCTTGCCTCCTCTCTCTCTCCGCGTCGCTCTCCAAGCACACACCTTTGATGGAGTTGCTAGGCAACCCCTGCTCTGTCTCTCAACCCCCCCCCCCACCCACCCCCCCCACCCACCCCCACACACCTTTTCCTCTGTGTGTGCAGAAATCAGCGTGGTCAGAGAGTGAGAGGTGTATGAGTCGACTCGCGCTGATTCACGGCTGTGCGCGTGATGCTGAGGCGCTGGTTCAACGCCGGAGAGCGCGGCGGCTCCTCACTCGTCTCGCTGATGGATGTTGTCGCTCTGGTGCGTTCACAGACGATCACAGTCGCTTCAGGGGCCGCAGACCTGTGAGGTGAAACGTGCGGCAGTTCACCTCTGGGGGTGGTCTTTTTATTTTTTTTTTTCTTCATCTCAGAGAAAAATGGAGCGGATTCGATTTGAGTGATTTCTCCAGAGGTGCAACTCTCCGCTCTGCTTCAGTCACTGTTTGTGTCGTGGTACATTTGTTTGTATTGAGACTGTTTCTTTACTCGATGGCCAAAATAGGATGATCTTCTTACATCAGCCGCTCTTTCTTAACACGTGTGAGAACACGGCAACCTTCAGTTACGCTCCACACCACTGGGGCTTAGTTTGTCCATTCTGGGCTTCTGTAAAAAAAAACGTGGCGGCCTCTGTTGAGAGGACCAATGTTCAGGGCTCATTCTGGGTACAGTGGTTACACACATGGGGGTGATTCTTTCTTTTGATATTTCAGCGCATGGGCACGGGAGTAAAAATGGAGCCACATTTTACACACTGCACCTTTAAGTGATCCTCTACTGATTCTGTTCGTCTTCAATGTTTCATCATTAAATAAGTGATTCATTTTGTTACTGTATAATATAATAATACAGAGTAACAAAACATAAGACTTCCACTGCTTTGACAATTGATACCAATGATGTGCAATAACAACAGTAATGATAGTGATGAAAATGAATGAGTGAAAATGCGAAAGTAATACGGTGAAAACGAAGAAGAACAAAAACAAAGTAACGTGTCCAAAAAGTCTCAGTGTGGTGTGAGGAGCTGGGAGCTCTGCTCATTAAATGAGGCACCTGGATGAATTGAACACGAGTATTTCTCTGACTATCAGCACCAACGCATCTGTATCTGCTTTGTATCGTGTGTTTGTGTAAAGGTCACGTGACCCCCCCCCCCCCCCCCCCCCCCCGCCTCGCCGGCCCCCCCCCCCCCAGATGTTGGGGGAGACGGATGGAAGCAGGTTGACGGACGTGGCCACGCAAACGTCTCCGTCAGGTGCAGAAAGCTGTGCCTTTGTCAAACCGGACAGAGCGGGAGGGGACACATCCTGTTTTGGCCCTTCAAAGTAAAGGCACGGGGCGGATACGATGACGGTATGTCAATTTGAGACGCTTTCAAACAAATCACCTGCTATACACGTGTTTTCTACACTTTTTATTTATTTTATTTTTTTAAACGTCACCCTTTTTTATTGTACGCACGTCCCAGGGATCGCCGCCCCCCCCCCCCCCCCCCCCCCCCCCCCCCCCCCCCTCTTTCCTTAACCCCCCGCTGACACGCCCGCGCTTTTATCCTGAAGCCAGATTGCGTTCACTTCCGGTCTTACCTCCCGCGTCTTGACGCCAGAGGTGCCGTCGACAGCCTTGCAGCATCGGGAAGGGAAGGGAGCAGCGTCGGGCTCGGGCCACAGCCAAGCGGATTCATCCCGGGTTCTCAGCGCAGCGGAAGATGGTGGCGAAGCAGCGGATCCGCATGGCCAACGAGAAACACAGCAAGAACATCACACAGAGAGGAAACGTGGCCAAGACCCTGGTGAGAGCCACTGACAGGCAGCGACACGTGAACACATCATGGTGATGGTGAGGATGATGATGGAGGAGGAGGAGGAGGAGGAGGAGGAGGAGGAGGAGGAGGAGGAGGAGGAGGAGGAGGAGGAGGAGGAGGAGGAGGAGTCAGTCAGGTGTAGTACACATGTAGAACGGTAGAAGACGGGCCGGGTCCACATCTGTGCGTTACTCTGTAACTGTGCGTTACTTCTGCGTTACTTAGTGACTCTGGGGGTGATGAGGCGCTGCCTTTGATGTTTCTAAATGATTTGGTTTTGAAGGTGGTGGAGTCCGACCTGACTCTGAGGCGTCATGATGGAGGGGGGGGGGGGGGGGGGGGCGTGGGGGGGGGGCGGGGGGGGGGGGGGGGGGGGGGGGGGGGGGGGGGATGTCAGCAGAGCAGGAATCAGTCTTTCTTTGCTGTTAAAGGTGCAGTGTGTCAGGTTTGGTGACCTCTGGAGGTGAAGTTGCAGGTTGTGTCCGTCACCTCGCCCTCACCCTTCTGAGCGTGGAGGAGAACCGGTGGGGGACTTCAGTTGTCATTCCAACTCAAAAGATGTTGAGGACGTCCACTCTGGGCTACTGTAAAAACATGGCGGCCTCCAGAGAGGACACGCTCCTCATGTCAGTATACATGAATCCCCTCTTTTAAGGGTAACGGGGAAAATACAACATTTAGGTGATTATAGATTCATTGAAATGTTGATTTGTAATTGTTTTGTAATCTTTTTAGAAGCGACAAAAATGACAAACATCGTGCACGTTGCACCTTTAAAACTTTTTTTTTTTTCAACATTGAAATATTACAAAACTTTATTTCAAATTTGCTTGTTCAGGTCTTATACTGGACAAACCATACCAGCGCCTTGAGGTAAACAAAGTAAAAGCCCCATCCACAGATCACGAGTGTGTCACAGACCGTGGCAGCCTCCCACTAATGGAACAACACGGAACATGTGCCCCCCATGATATCATCTCATGGGATTGATGGCTGCTCCCTGGATGTGTCTAGACACACACACACACACACACACACACACACACACACACACACACACACACACACACACACACACACACACACACACACTGACTCACTTGTCCTCTCCTCTGAGAAAATGACACTACATCTGCACTTTTCTGCACATAATGTGATTCCCTCCCCTCGGCGTGACACGCACTTCATGTTATCGATGCTCATGCCAGTTTCTGCCTGTGTGTGTTTCCCGTAGCGACCACAAGAGGAGAAGTATCCTGTGGGCCCCTGGCTGCTGGCCCTCTTTGTGTTTGTCGTGTGTGGATCAGGTACGAAGCCTCTTCGGCCGCAGAGGGAAGAGTGTGTTTGTGCTGTGTCTTTGTGTCTTTCTTTTTGTTTCTGTATGTGTATGTTTTCTGTTTCAGTTTCTTTGACCGCTGATTAGTCTTGTTGCTTTGATTGTTTTGTTTGTATTTTGTTAATTGTTGTTGTTCATTTGTCCACTTTTTGCTGTTGTGTGTTTGACACAGTGCAAAGCGAGTATTCAGACACTGTTTTGCACTTTAACTTGTGTACTAAACCTTTAAGAAATGATCAAAGAAAACTCACCTGCCTGTGTGCTCTCAGCCATATTTCAGATCATTCAGAGCATACGCATGGGGATGTGATTCTTGGAAGAGCCTCCGGACCACAGCCCCACATGCCCAGTCTGACTAACCTGCATCTGCACACCGCGCCCCCCCCCCCCCCCCCCCCCCCCCAGAGGGGGGGAGCCCAGTGACTGACCTGGGAGCTTCACACCCAACAGATCCGAGACAGGGACCAGCTTTCCTGACCATCTCCTCCCAGTGACCAGCGTTTACGACAAACCATACCAGCGCCTTGAGGTAAACAAAGTAAAAGCCCCATCCACAGATCACGAGTGTGTCACAGACCGTGGCAGCCTCCCACTAATGGAACAACACGGAACATGTGCCCCCCATGATATCATCTCATGGGATTGATGGCTGCTCCCTGGATGTGTCTAGACACACACACACACACACACACACACACACACACACACACACACACACACACACACACACACACACACACACACACACTGACTCACTTGTCCTCTCCTCTGAGAAAATGACACTACATCTGCACTTTTCTGCACATAATGTGATTCCCTCCCCTCGGCGTGACACGCACTTCATGTTATCGATGCTCATGCCAGTTTCTGCCTGTGTGTGTTTCCCGTAGCGACCACAAGAGGAGAAGTATCCTGTGGGCCCCTGGCTGCTGGCCCTCTTTGTGTTTGTCGTGTGTGGATCAGGTACGAAGCCTCTTCGGCCGCAGAGGGAAGAGTGTGTTTGTGCTGTGTCTTTGTGTCTTTCTTTTTGTTTCTGTATGTGTATGTTTTCTGTTTCAGTTTCTTTGACCGCTGATTAGTCTTGTTGCTTTGATTGTTTTGTTTGTATTTTGTTAATTGTTGTTGTTCATTTGTCCACTTTTTGCTGTTGTGTGTTTGACACAGTGCAAAGCGAGTATTCAGACACTGTTTTGCACTTTAACTTGTGTACTAAACCTTTAAGAAATGATCAAAGAAAACTCACCTGCCTGTGTGCTCTCAGCCATATTTCAGATCATTCAGAGCATACGCATGGGGATGTGATTCTTGGAAGAGCCTCCGGACCACAGCCCCACATGCCCAGTCTGACTAACCTGCATCTGCACACCGCGCGCCCCCCCCCCCCCCCCCCCCGGGGGGAGCCCAGTGACTGACCTGGGAGCTTCACACCCAACAGATCCGAGACAGGGACCAGCTTTCCTGACCATCTCCTCCCAGTGACCAGCGTTTACACTGCAGCAGTGCGTGTGTCACACTGACTGCTTTTCTATGGACAAGTCTAAAACCACGCCGGCTGGAGAATGTCACGTTTACTCACTGAGCACCTGTGAGAGTGTGTGTGTGTGTGTGAAGGTGTGAGACCATGTGAGAGTGTGTGACAATGAACCATATGTGTTTGTGTCTGTGTTTGTCTATGTCCAGTCTTTTTTCAAATAAATGTGAAGCATTTAGAGACTGCTTTCACTTCTGCTTTTGTTGCCTCAGTCTATCAGCACACACACACACACACACACTCATATATTGTACACACTATGAGCTGGTGTGTTCCTGAAGCTGATGACAAGTGTGGTGGACAGACTGCAAATAGTTGTAATGCTACATGCATTGCAAATATGCCCCAAATACAGTGCAAATTATTCTCATAAATACCTTCTAATTAAAGGAACATTAAGGAATGTTCCTAAAACTTACTATAGTGGGATTTTCTTTCAGATGTTGAACTCCTCGCTGTACTTTTTAAAAATGTTTTCTCTCATGTTCTCAGCTCTAAAATATAATTTCATATTCTTGACCCAGTACTGTCGTATGTCAGATCCGCCACTATGGTATTTTGTTTTTCATATTTCAGACTCCTTTGTATCAGGAGTCATCTCATCTGATGAGACACTCGTCAACCTTGATTCAACAAAAAGCCGAAAGGAGTTGAGCTGCAGACTGTCGGTCTCTAAAAAAAAAAAAAAGCAACAAGCATATCAGTGCTCAGTTCATGAGTTCAGAAACATGTCAGGACATCACTCTGACATCACAGAGGAGGTGAAAAGTTCCAGAGTGTCAGACTGACAAACTCCTCTGTGAAATCCATCACTGTCTGTCTGCAGCCTGCTCCACTCCACCAACCTGGAGTGCGACAATAACCGTGCAAACTGGCCTTGGGCGGGGCGGGGCGGGGGGTCTAGTAATGCTCAGGTATGGAGATTAAAGGGCACCCTGAGGTGCCTTCATTTCTTACAGAGCAGGTAACAACAGTGCATTGGCTTGTGTGTAATTTGAGATTGTGTGTTTGCCGGTTAACGTGTGCTGGATGAAGGTGCACAGGTGTGGACTGAAAGTTCCACAGGGCTCCTTTAAAAAAAAAAAAATAGACAGATGCTCCCGTTTCTTATTCTTCCTTAAGCATGTTTATTGAAAGTTGTGAAGTGCAGCTGTCAAGTGCAATTGCGTTTTGTATGTTACAATATCTTCTCCGGTCTTTGCAGAAACATGCACAGAACATGAGCATACAACTGATACACAGACTGAAAAAAGAAAGAAAAGAACATCGCCAGTTTGTTTGCTGTCATTTTTTTTTTTTTTTTCCAAATGTTGAGTTTAAAGATATTGTTCATCCAGAAGTACTTCACTGTCAAAACCTGGAAAGTAAAAATAATGATGATGATAATAATAAAGGTGCAATACTCCAGAAAGAAAAAAGTGAGAATGGTTTGAACGTCAGAGTTAGAGTTGCAGTGAGAGATATGGGGCAGCGTTGTCCACTGCTCTGTTGTCAGTTAAATAACCTAAACTCCCGCCGTCGCTTCCACAATCCTGAAAATACAGCAATAAAAATAGACGACACAGACCGGGCAAGACGTGCATGTCCCTCGCTCACCCTCTATAATCTGTGCGACCTTGATAGCATCTGTTTTTCCTCCTCCGTTTCCTCTTCACTATTTTACATGATACTTACACTATACAGAAATATACATCATCTTCTGCCCATCAAACTTTTGAGGAAAAAAGAAAAGAAAATGCAGCTTAGCCCAACGACTCAACCCTGTGGAATACGGTTTAAATGACATGCCACTTCAGGGTTGAGCAAACAGCAGTGATGAGCTTTTGTCCAGGGCAAAATGAGAAGCTTGAAAGTGAAATACTGAAAATAGAATCTTCAACATCTCTATAAGAAACCAGGTTTTTGTTCGTCCCGCCAAACCCACATTCGCAGTAACGTCATCAAAGCTGCAGAGTGTTGTTCAAAATAGCTTCCCACCCCCTCCCTCATCCCACCCCCCAACTCCCCCATTCCAGATGGGGACGTTGTCACGGTAATAACTGCCAACATTCTTCATTTGTCTTTTCTGCCGAGGCTTTTCCCGCTCTACTTGTAACTTTAGGATTTGGTCTCGAGAGAGAGCGAGAGAGAGAGAGAGAGAGAGAGATGGAGAGAGAGAGAGGGAGTGAGAGAGAGATCAAGAGAGAGAGAGAGAGATCAAGAGAGAGAGAGAAAGATACGCTATTTATTATGTACATCATTCAGCAAAAAAATGTAACACGGTCATCCAGCTCCTGCATCTCCACCACCACTAAAACCCGACATCACTTAAAATCCAGACACAGGCACAGTGATTTGTTTTTGTTTTTTTTCAGTTAAGTATAATGTCGCCACAGATAAGCTGTTTTCACTTGGTAAGACATTCTAGTTGATATGTCCAAGGTTTATTTGGCAAATGTTCAATGATTCACTCTCCTGTGAGACAAACTCCCCGCCCCCCGACAGCGTCTCCGGCCTGTCGCCCTCGCCACTAGCTGCATCCTTCTGAGATAAATATGTGCAAATTCTTGTCTTAACAGCGCAAACCTCCTGCTGTCGAAGGCGAGGTTCGGCTCTGCTCCGCGGGCAGAGCTCGCAAAAACAGTCTGTCTGTCTGTCTGTCTCCTCTGTGCAGAGCGAGCTACGCCGAAGGGCCGGAGCTGTGCGAGGTGGGCTGGGCCAGGGCGTTAGAGCTCGGGGGTCCCGGGGTGGCCGATGTGGGCGGCGCGGGCGGGGAGCCGGTCTGAACTTGGGCCTGGAACTGGGCCATCTGCTCTGGGCTGGCCAGCGTCTTCAGCAGGGTGTTCTCCTGCTCCAGCTGGGAGTTGCGCTCGATCAGCTCCTTGATCTGCTCCTTCAGGACCTCCACCTCCTCGCGGACAGCGTACATCAGGTGACTCTTCACCAGGTCCTAACACACACACACACAGAAATTGATGTAGAAATCTATCAATTACATCACAGCAATGCAAGACAAAACAGACCAGGCCCGGGTGTTTTTAACTCCGGTTTATCTCAAATGCTACTGTGCCGATTTTCCATTTGAGTCCAAATTAGATTAAACAATGAAAGGTCAAGGAATGTCTCCTGACAGCACATCATGTGACCCTGTGTGAAAGCATGTCATCACCCTGTCTGAACTCAGAGTGGAGGGAAAAGGCCAGTAAATGACACTAAAAAGGTATTTGAAGTTGTCAAGTCTGGTTAAAATAAATGATCTATAGGGGTTATATTTGCATTATACAGGAATGTACGGCAAAACCCACAACCTATAAATAGATACAGCATCTAACATGTGTGTGTGACATTCAGCATGGTTCCTACATCAGACACAGTAACACAATAAACCCATGATAAAGAGAGAACGTGAGTGAGAATGTTCCCAGGCTGCTACGTCATTGTGTCAGCCCACATTAGCCTGTCAGCCAATCAGAGGCCAGATATTTATAAGCCGTGTGTGTTCCCTGCAGTTTGCCTAGCAACAGAGACAACAGCAGGGACAACAGAGGTAGAGTGAAACCAAAAGAGCTGTAGTAAAAACGCTGATTGGTTTTCATGTGAATAAAGACTAAAAGCAAGTGTGCCACAATGTTTAAATAATTTGACACAAAAAAAAAATTCTAGTAGTAAACATCAGGCAGGAGGAAGCTAGAGCTACATCACTGTAGATGAAGGAGCTCAACCAAACACTGTCACAGCATTGAAACTATACTTTTCGAATATAGAAAAATGGTTTAGTCCAAAGTGACATTTGGTAAAGTTAAGTACAAATCGTACTAAACTCATTTAAAAACACTAGAAAGCACGTGTTGACATGCTCAGTCAATGTATTTTGATCTACTACTCCTAAATGCTGAATATTGAGTATTTTAACACTTAATGTGAATCAAGACAACAATAGTTTACACTTCTTGTATCATTTATGCAATATTCCACATTGAACTTTTCTTCTTCTTTGCTCCAGTACATCATCATTTGTTCTGAAATGAATATATATTCATATCTTTACATGTTATTCTGTGTCGTTAATATGGTGTGGCCTTTTACACTTGGCTGTTTTTACACATAGGATTCTCACTCTATCCATCGATACGTGTGTCAGTCACCGTTCTCTACAGCATGACTGAAAAAAAACAAAAATCAAGCGGAGACTCACCATAGCTTGTTCAATCTTGTTGTCTATGGCCACAACACTGGCTCCTGACGAACTGCAAAAGAAGAACAGAGACATGAATACGGTGTTTTGGATGAAGCAGTGTCTTCGCACAGAGAACGGAGCAGAAACGGCTGCGTTTCTGCTCCCTGTTTGAGATGGAGACGGTGAGAGAGGGAGCGTCGGGAGGATAAGGCCTGTTTTCCCGGGGGACAGTGGCGGAGGTGACACTGGAGCACGGTCTCCATCACACTGCTGCATCCCCACGGTGTGAATGTGTGTAATGGCTCCCCGACACATTATTTATTTATTTATCTATTTATTTACCTATTGTCGAGTTTGACGTGCTCGGAGCTCAGCAGCGACGACAGAAACGACACGGAGAAATTTCGAAGCTGGCAGACGCCGAGGTCCATCGCCACAGTGTAACACGGCGCGTTCATGCTGTTCATCTTTTGCGCTCCGGTATCGAACAACAACAGCAGCGGCGGCGGCGGCAGCAGCTCCGTGAGTCCCCACTCGACCTCCGCACCTCCACCGCCTCCAAGAGACACATCCACGCGTGTTATTCCGCCCTGTGCCCGGTAAAGGCTCTCGCAGCCGTCGCAGAGGTTACGCGCACGGTCCAAGGTCGGTTCATCTCGAAGCTCCGCCAGTGAAGAATCCGCAGTTCACAGACCGGACCCGCATAATCTATCCTGCGACGCGCGCGCAGCTCGGCCTCTGATTGGCGCAGAGCAGATTCGTTTGCATAATTTATGCAGGAACGCCCCCACCTGCCGCTCAGCTGACAGGGTTTTTTTACATAAAATATTCTGGGAGCGGAAGGGCGGGGGTGGGGGGGGGGGGGGGGGGGGGGGGGGGAAACGGGGGGGGGGGGGGGGGGGGGGGTGGTGGATGAAACCGGGGAGAACCGGATGAGAAAGGAAGAAGAAAGAGCTGGAGGAGTCAAAACACAGGCAGGGGAAGGGCAACACACACAGGGCTGTTCATTACACAGCCACAATAACACACACACACACACACACACACACACACACACACACACACACACACACACACACACACTTCGACAGAAATAGTTCTGCTTGGACATCTCCATGACGAGAGTAATGCAAATATGAGTTTGCAATTACAGGGAACAGTACTTCAAGGAAAAGCGATTGCATCATTTTCTTTTTTTATATTTTCATGTCGTTACATCATGTTATACATTATTTAATGTATACATAAGATAGAAGGACAGACAGAGACATAGATAGACTTTTGTACTGAAAAATTATTATGAAAGAAAGAAAGAAAGAAGAGCGAAAGAGAAAGATGTTTACATTAAATGTCCATCTTAACTTGGTGTGTTTTACTGTCCTCTGTGTAGTGCTGTAATGATGATGCAAGAATCTCAGACATCTCATTTGAACTCAAGTCCAAACATGGTCAACGTGATCCATACAAACTACAGACAACTCTAAATACCAGGAGATAACAGATTAACAGCTGTAACCAGACCATTTAGTTCTGGTGGCAGCTGTTTCAACAAAAAGTGTTCAAAATGAACTGCAAGTACAATCTTGTGTCAAAACAAAGACCGCCCCCATGTGGCCAAGTAGGGCCCTGCAGAGCTTTGAGGATGTGCCACAAGATGAGAAAATATGCCTGACAAAATATGCCTGAGACATTAAAAAGAAAAGTCAAAGTGCTGACCGAGCAAAACAAACCTTTACGGTCCTTTGTATAGTGCTGGAAAAAAAAAGATGCAATCATTCCAGACATAAGATTTTGACACACACATGATCAATATGATACATAAAAGCAACCGTGACGACTCCAGTCATTGGGATTTGTTGCCGTCACTGGCCTGAACCTGCAGCCAGTCAACAGTGCCAGCAATATCACCGAAACAGCAAGGGCGAGCTGTCAAGCGACTCTTCTACCCATTGATCTTTTGACATACAGCTGAAGAGCCGTTTGTCATCATCGAGAGTTTAACCTCACCTACTGATTTACAGTGAAAGCTTCCATTTCTGAAACATCTCCTGCCCCAACACGGAGTGGTCTGACAAATCGACAAACGTTGTGTGTTGCTGTTGATGTGTGTGAAAGTACCAATGTGCTCGTGAGCCTTTTAGGAGGACAGACACGATCACACGACAAGTCGGATGCAAGAGACGTGTAATAATGAATCTCCGCCATATTACCTTTCTGGCTCTGAATCAGAATAGAACGATGTGTCTATCGATGTGAACGTAGCTTGTGTTACCCCGTTCGTCGGTCTAATGACTTTGCATGACAATAGGTCACTGTGAATCAATAAAATCAATCCTACTCATTACCACACACAATCCAATCTGGGAGGATCATTGTGTTGAAAGGACATAATTTAACAACGCCCATCGTACAATCTGATCAAGACCCTTTCCCACAAACTCGCACCTCCCTGCATTCTCGGACAAGCCACTCACACATTCCATCGACACGCAAATACCCCCCGCAGATCACACCTACTCCACACATTCCTGAGAATAAGACACTAATACTCAAAGCATTAAATGTCATCAACATAGAGATGTAATATCAACATGCAATTGTGAGAGTGCAAAGTCAAGTGAGGCCCAGTGATGCAGAGGATGCACAGAGGATGTTGCAGGTCATCCACAGACCACGCAAACGCTGATGTCGAAAATTAACAAATTGTCGAGAGAGGATGATGATGATGATGATGATGATGATGCTGATGATGATGATGATGATGATGATGAAGTCGGTCTTCGAACTACTTATGCAAACTGAGGTTTTGATGTATCAAAATGTGAACAGCAGGTACTGGCCAGCTTCGAAGTGCAATAATGAGGTATTTTGGGATGTATTCAGATCTTTAGAAACACATAGGACACACACCAAGTTCCTTCCACACAACTTCAACGTCAGTATCCATCTTAAACAGAGGCTTAGCCTAATTCAGGTATTGCAGCTTGGCTCATTAAGCACTAGTGCTGGGAAAAGGGTTCAAACCGCCTCTGTGAGTGGCAGAGTCCCATTTAAACTCGTCCACCACTTAAAGGCCCAACAACTTAATAGCCGACCCTGAGCCATGCTTATCTCTTCCGGTCCTCTTCCTTGACTGGGAGAGAGGATTTAAGCAATTATCCAGACCCAAATAGCCAGTACCGACGCAGCTCTGATGTGGTCACACTCACTCCCACAAGACTGAAGGGAGCTATACTTAGTCCTGCAAGGCAGTTGGCCGAGAGAGATCGGCGGCGATCTGAGCAAATGCACTTTAATAAGCAAATTTTTGATGAGTTGATGCGCTACAGCGATAGTTAATGATGCTCTGCTGCTGTTTGAGGTTTGGTGCATTATCATATTTTGATAGGATTAGATGTACCGAATCCTGACTTTTCACTTCACAATCCCGAGAAACTAAAACAAATCTGCTACAGTGCCATGTCTTCTTTCTCCAGCCCTGTTCTTCATTTATAAATAAAAACTCGCTTGAGACTGAACTGTAGCTAACATCAAAGAAATGCTGTTTTATTTGTACCAGTCATACTAGATTTATCATCAAATACCAGACAGCTATAATGGTTATAAGAGCAGACAGTTTTACTTTACAATTGGCTCTTCTGAAAAACAACACCAACCCAGTGACCCACAGAAGCAACTTCAGAGAGATATGACCCAAACTGAATAAAAGCCCTTTCAGAGATGTCTGGTCCATGCTCTACTTTCATCTGACACCAATCAATACCAGTGATGGGAACATGTTTACCTCTTAAAACAGAGAGGCAGTAATAAAAGATGGAAGTCCAGTAATCTCTGCCTCGTAGGTTTGGAAATATGAATGAAGACATGAACACATTACCGACTGGTGTACGTTTTGATACATGTAGGACAGACATAACAAACATAAGTCAGATTTGTTTACCTCTTCCACAGTACAAATGTATCCCTCAATATGCTAACCCTTAAGCCATGAATGCCTGCACAGAGAAGGACAATATAGCCACGCAGTCTTTTGTGTGCAGCTACAGTAGCGATTGGCCCGAGCAGCTCACTCACTGTGGCTCCCCGCGTCTTTTATTTTACCTTTTGAGATGCTGCTCCAGCTCCCAGAACAAAAGCTTCATCGCCATCTCGTCATGGCCCTGCACTCGTACACCCCGCACTCTCATGGAGCTGTCCGTCAGCAGGAACATGAACACTCCAAAGTGACACAGCAGCGTGTGTGCGATTCCAAGCCTCTTTTGTTTAGTGTCGCTCAAACGGCCCTTGCTCCTTCTTAAATTTTAGGGGGGGACGGGTCGGCATCGCCCCCTACAGAGGCATGGGCTCAGCGTCGCCGTATGCGTGATCAAAAAGGGAGAGCGAGCCAGGTTAGGACGACTGTGTATATGTGTGTATGTTATCTATTTGTGTTTGAATGGCTGACTAGTCGAGTGAATTAGTGAGTACAGACAGTCGCTGGGGCGGGTGGTGACGTGTGATCATGTGATGCTGGGAGTTACATAAACCATCAACAGAGATTAGCATGTGGCCCAGTGATTTCCCTGCTTCTAGATCACAAGCACCCGGCCACCCTATAACCTAAGACACGGCAAATTCTCAGCCTCATCTCCTCCGCAACACAAATTGTCCCCCCCCCCTTCTTTAAAAAAAAAAAAAAAATGTTGTCATTGATCAACAGCAGTATAGCTTCACAGGAAAATGTGTTATTTGTTTGCACATCAATCATCAAAGAGTGATGTAGGTGCTGGTATCAACGATATGATGGGACTCAATCGTACATTATTGGCCCTCGAGTACAAGACAAAAGAGATGACCAAAAAGCCCAAGCACTTTCTGTGTTACATTAAAGTGACCGATGTCAACAAGGCATGAACCACCAGAACTGCAAATGAAGCCTCCACGCTAACTTTTTTGATCAATCGGTAGTTTACTAGTAGATCCATTTTTTTTCTCCAAATCCATCAAAGCCTTTGTTTTTAGTGTCAGCCCCTCTGCGTGATAGACAAGAGACCCTGTGCTTCAGGGCCTTATCTTGTCAGGTCTCATTGAAAGGCAGTCTTAAGATGGCTTAGCGCCCCCGCAGACAGAAAACACAACATGCACTCGCAGAGCCTCCGCCGGCTTAAGAGACAGCCGGCCAAGAAACAACAGGTGAGGGATGAGCACAATGCGGAGGATTTGACTTGTCCTAACAAACTAGGGGTGCTGGGGTGAATCAGTGTCACATGACTTGAGGGTGGGGTCACATACACTAAATTTACCCGGCAGCAGCCACGCTGACAACATTTCCCGCTAGCAAACCACATGCTAAGAGAGCAAGTCATTCAAATGTTCGCTCTTGAGCTGACTTCACTAATCAAACATAAATTGCAAAGTCGGACCGCAACGCATTTCGGCTGTGGTCTTCTTATTGGGACACATTAAAGACACTGGTCACTTGGCAATGCTTAAGATCCATTGTACCACGGCACAACAACACAGCTCTCCTCTCCTCCAACTGTTGAATCGCATGTATTGAAAACCAAGCTAAAAATCAATACAAGTGTGCAACACAGTGTGTGCATATGAGGCACTGAGCTGATCGAAAACTGGTTTATTGCTCATTTGATCCGGCTCCTCGCAAGATTTAGCTCATGCCCTTTTAAAGCATTTGGCCTCATTAACAAAAAGCTACATATACGTGTGACACCACGTTAGTAGGCACATCCATGAATGAGCCTATTTATCTATATAATGAGCTTAAAAGTGTGACCTGCATGTATTTCACATATAACAAATATGTAGATAAACCATACATGGGTCAAAAGCACAACTGTGGCTTAAGGGGTAGGTGAAATTGAACTGCCATCAAAAGCTTCAATTCTTCACCACAGAGGTTTGTTTCTTCGCTGTAATCTCTACTGGATGCGCTTTGTCTTGGAGGAAGAGGGACTGGGCTCCTATCTGCCTTCTATCAAGGGAAATGTTAATTCCAAAAGTTAATAAAAGGGACCTGGCATGTCCCTGCCATGGAGGAAAAAGAGGCCTATTGAATTGTTGAATGGTAAAAGGCTTTTAGCTGAGCCTGAGTTTGATAGTGGAAAGCACACAGACTTTACCAGTAAGCCCTGGCAGTGGTTTTCCATAGTCACCCCCTGACTATGGAGAATGACAGAGAGCTAGTGAGCCAGTCAGAGGGAGGGAGGAATGATGAGTGGCCATTTTGGCCCCCCACACGTAAGAGAGAGAAGCACCATTGCAGCATTTAGGCTGACAGCAGCAAGTCCTTAGTCCTCACTCTATACTGTCATACGCGTAGGGGGGAGAGGTGGAGGGAGGGAAGGAGGGAGAGAGGGACTCTCTCTGCCAGGGATACAGAATCAGAATGGCCTAGATCCACCGCCTCAGCATTCATACTGTCTCAAAGAACCATGGACGTAGCGAGCGCAAACAATTGTTCTTAATATGGTCCGACTTCAGCCAGCGGAAACATAAAAAGCCCAAACAGATGATCATCGGGTCCCAATGTACGCTGCATGATGGAAAGAGGCTCTTCCACCACTCTACCACTGAGACCTGTATGATCTGTATGAAACAGTAAATATTAAATCCGTTTGTAAATTGCCAATTCGGGCTGCGGATATTGTTTTATTAAAATCTCTCGGTAAAAGGGGGTAAGGGGTGTGGCCTATCTCTTCTTGTTCTATTTGTTTGGCAGGTTACAAAGTAGTAAGTAAAAAAAATAAAAAAAAAGGAGTCATTTCTGTTGACCGTCATGTTTTGCTATAAGTTAATTAAAGTCATAACATGCATCATGTATTCACATACGTCACAAAGAGCCTATACCCTGATTCTGACCATGCATGAGTAGTGAACCTGAATGAACAAATGAAGCATCAAAAGGTGGAGAGACCGAACTGCAGCAACGCTAGAGTTATGCACTACGTAACCAATTAACTTTATCGGTGACTCAAATCAAACCATGCAGATAAAAGCCACTTGGATATTGGCCCAAACAATTGGGCCAGGCTCCTGCTGAAGAATTCTGCCTTTGGTAGAAGTTAATCAACAGCGTAGTATAGTGAGACACTTCAATCGCTGCCGACAGCAGAGGCGACCCCATCCTGGAGAAGGTCCCTGCTCCTATACACACTGATGATCCAGGTTACATAATGTTTTGTGTGAAGTGTATGAGCAGCAGGTTTGAATAATGTGGAGTGAAACCTGGCATTAAAAGGATTAGCAGCCAAAGAACACACGGCGCTGCAAGCTTAGACAACAGAGCACAGGAATAATGCTAATGCAGCAGTAATGAGGAGGAGAGAGAGAGAGATGAAAGGAGAATGCAGAGAGCTCCAACTCCACGTACTAGATATATGTCAGATGTTGCAGAATCACTAAGTGGATGCACTTTTGTTTTCAAATGCCAAGAATCACAACATAGTTAATCAATTGACCTGATGCATTATTACAACGGAAATCAGTAAAAAAAAAAAGGTAAATATATTTAAGGTATACACATAGGTTACATTTGTATCTAATTTGCAAAGCACCAAGTCGTAACATAAATGATCTCTGGCCACATGCTTCTGATGTTGATAGATCTAGAAAACATATGCTATATCTGCTGATTAAGTGGCCAATCAGCTCTGGTGAAGACCCTGAAAGCCATTCTAATTTCATTTGAAATTGTTTTGTCCCTTTACTGCAGCAGCATACATCGAAACCCACTATCACCACACACATTTCAGGAGAGGGGTGGTGACTTGGTTTGAAACTGCTTTGACTTGATTGAATTTGGGCTCTGAATGTGAGAAGGGCTGAAGGATCCGAGTGGAACAGATGCCATCAGTGAAGAATCCCTGAGATTACTTCTCTGTAAATCATCAATGTCTATGTCAGAAAAGCCCTGTTAATCATAGTAATAGCATCTTCTGATGAGATGTTTCAATCACAACGTTGGTGGGACATACTATACCATATTATATTCATCCAAAAATATCAGCCCCTAAGAAACAGTGTTTCTTGAAAAGACCACAAAAAATGTGTTTTTTCAAAGTGTCACTCCTTCAATTTTCTCCTTTTACGTAAGCGGCAGACACAATTGGGATACAAGCCGTGCCCCATTTCCCTGCTGTCTTATTCGTGGAGGGTGTGCACACACACTCACTCATGCTCTACTCGGAGGAAGGAGGAGAGGAGCAGTAAGTGGATTGACTGATGACGACACGACCATCGTCACTGGGATAGAATCTCTGACGACAGCAGAGCAATCATAAGCACAGCTTAGTTACGAACGAGCTACATGTTGCTTCCTGCACAGCTTTACAGCTGGCCCACAAAACGTACAGGTTCACCATCGTGATGACACTTTCACTGCAACAACCCTCAGCTTGGTATCACTGCGTTCATACAAATCATTGTTCACGATACTATGAGCCTGTTTCCTGCTAAACAAAGCCAGGATAAGGTCGTGGTGAGTTCAGGTTCGGTTGGAACTCCCAACAAATATTCAGGAATCGCATTTGGTACAAACGCGTCCGCCTACTAAAAGGCACTGTTTAAATATATCATTACAAAGTGCTCACATAGTCCCAAGTATACTTCTGAATCTTCATTTGTAAAGTATGGAGAGAAAAGCTAATTTTGCTTATACGGCGTTATGTAAGTTGTTTTTGCGTAAAAGGAGAGCTTGAATGGGGATGCATGTCTCTGCTACGTCACCTTGACATAACGTGGATAGATACAATTACATTGGAACTCTCATACAACAACGTCAAACACAACCTTTACTGGCATTCCGATTGCCTATTTAACCCTGGGATGTCAAAGTCTGCTGTAAGTGAATCTGATCATTGTAAACAAAAATTGGTTTTAAGTGAGGTGGAGGATCAAAGGAAATCAAAGGAAATCAAACTGTGAAAAGAGGAAATCTTTACCCTAAGCTCCTACTATCTGGTCTCTACTACGCTTGTAAAGAAAAGGGTACACAAAAAGATAAAGAATATTCTTACCTGGTGGAGACAAGAGGCAGCGCACAGGTAAACATGAAAGAGAAGAAAAAAATATCATGAATGCCAATGTAACAGAGGACAAGAAAGATAAGCATATAAACACATAAGATCCCGGGTTAATCAAAACAGTGTGCTAAAAGCAGAAGTGACAAATACCAGAGAACGAGAACTAAACGCTATCCACAGATGTGTTTTACCAAGGAGGAAAGTGACATTAGTGGGAGCATCTTCAAATGTATGCTATCACATTATAACTTAAGGACAAAAGCGTTCAGTCGGCCAAAATATCACAACGATATATTAGGCAGTCCATTATTATCACACGCACGCCCACCCCTAAGAACATACAGTGATCTATACCATTACCATCTGTTCTTCACCTACATACGGACATAAATTACATTCATGTCACGCTGCCCCCTCAGGTGGTTAAATAGTCATAAACCATTGGCAGAATTCTTTCAGATTCAGCTCCTGCACATACAGATGTAAATCATTTTGCCTAAACCTGCATCTGGATCTGAACCCCTGTCACACTGACAATATCCAGTATGTATTACATAAGTAAAACAAACAAGATACAATTCATCAGTCACAGAGCGAGGAAACGTCATTAATCTTTACTCTTGGCTCACGATCAGAGTTCAGGCAGTGCACTTGAATGGCTTCATCTGATTTTATCAAAAGTCTATGGAATTGGAACTGTACAATACTGGCAGGTTACCAATGCATTGCACCCGGGTTTGACCCCTTACAGCTGAAACTGAGACAGTAAACTGTCACACACTGCCATCTGGTGGCAAATACTAGTGCTAGTGAATGCCTTCACCTTCTCCATTCATCCTGCTCAGAGCTTCTGACGCAGCCAATAGAGAGACACGTGTAGACTAGTCTGACGTAATCTAAAACCACACACAATGTTTAAACAGAATTACGAACTATCAAAGAGTTTAAAGAGCCCTTGTACTTATTTCAAAAGCGTTTTATCTCATGCAAACTTCACCACCTTCAATGAATAACTAGGGAAAAAAAACAAAAAAACGTTCAATCATGTCCTCTATCCAGCTCAAAGTCAAGTGTGGCCAGGGCTTAAATTCAGATCCCCATAAATGCTTCGCTCAATATTCCTCTTCTGACTAAATTCGTCTCTGTGAAGTTAGATGAAGTCACGACCACGATTCCATTCAACAGCCTTCATCATGTTGATGGGTACAGAGTGCAGCTCTACAGCAGGGGTAGACTCGATTGCAAAGATTTAAATAAACTCCAAGGGGAGTGTGTGAGGTGAGTTCAAGTCCTCGATGTCAGTGAGAAAAGAACACTGCATTCTCTTCACAGCTAATTGTCTTTTTCATTAGCATAAAACAACCTGTAATCGCACCATGAAAGCTGTAGAAATACCGAGCAACAAAGATGGGGAGCACAGCTATTTCTCGAGTCTCGGTCTCTCTTTCCGTAAACAGAGGATAGGCCCCGATGCTGCTGGAAAAATGGCAATGAAATCAAAATCTACTGCTTTACAATGCACAACTCCATGTTTGTGACTCTCAGTGACGGCTTTGTGCTGAACCCTCTAACTGCCACTAATGCTCAGTGTGAGTTTAAGGAAATGATGAAGCATGTGGGGGAAATCAAAGGACCAGAAAAGCAAAATATCTATGCTAGTAATAAATGTCTCAAACAAAAAGTGAATTTTGTTAGGATTGGTGATGGTTTGCTAAAAACCCAACAAGAACTATAAATATCTGAAGAAGTAAAGAAAAGTATTACAGTAAATTCATTCTGTCACTGTCAATATACAAGATAAATGTGATGTTTTTAGGCAAATAACAAGTGGCAGATTCAAAGCTGGGCAAATGTAGGCAGTTTCATATGTCAGTCAGCAGGGTGTGGTAAAACACTGTTTACAGGGCTGAACATGCTTTGCAGTAACATCCTTCCTAACGTGAACACCACAGCAACCGTACTAGTTCTGGTATTAATTGTTCAAAACACAAAATCTAAAAAACTGTTCAGCAGCA
>JAFBJT010106140.1:172111-211050 GCA_016785325.1 Chascanopsetta lugubris
TCTTATTTTTCCTTTCTCTCTCTCTCTCTCTCTCTCTCTCTCTCTCTCTCTCTCTCCCTCTCTCTCTCTCTCTCTCTGCGGGGGCGCGCTTACTCATGTGAGGATGGGGTCGTCATCGTCACATACATTCACGCACACACGCATGGTTGTGTAACTTATGAGCACATCATACTGACTGTCAACTCATACGCTAACCCTCAACCTGGTTACTACTCATCTAATTATAACCTAAACTTCAATCGAATCCAGACTCAACCAAACCAGAACTCTCTCGCTAACTCGAAGTTCACAGTTTACCCCGACCTTACCTTACCTTGACCTATGACCCCTGTTTTAACCATAACTTTAGCCTCCACTTGAACCTAACCTAACCCAAATCAACCTAACCTAACCCAAATCAACCTAACCTAACCCAACCCAGCATAGCCTAACCCAAGCTAAAATAACCTAACCCAAGCTTAGATACCCTACCCCAACCCAACCCAACCCAAAAGACTCGACCTAACCTAACCCAAACATAACATAACTAATCATGAGCATATTGCCCTGTAATATCAAGTGTTTATACATCCACTCTTGAACTTCAAGTGAACCTATAACCCTAACCCTTCAATCTCGTTGTACTTTGTGTATTGGCATTCTATTCTATTCTAACCCAGCATGAAAACATATCTCCCCTCTGACATTTGACGATAAGGTGTTTATGATGTTTACAGATTGAAGTCAGCAGACCCACAGGTACTAACACACAAACACACACGCTGTGTATACGACCAACTGCAAAATAAATACATTACAGCAAATTGATAAAGCACAGTTTGTCAAAGCCACATCACACACATTGTGAAATATGTTCTGTCCAATGGTGTTTCAGCACCATGGACAGCTCCACTCAGCCGCACTGTTTACTGTAGCGTCACATGCTTCATTCTCCCTCACGCTCTTTAACGACATGTGTGTCAAACCTTTTACAACAGTGAGGTTTACAGGCGTGTCGGGGGCATGTACGTGAATATATGACATTGTTGAGACAGACTCAATAATATCAAGTAATAATAATAAAGTATGTTTTATGTGATAAAATGTGAATGTATGTGAATGTCAGTGTTCTTCTCCGCTCATTGTTTTTGTTTTCCATATGCAACAAGAATCACTTCAGTCTGATACATATAGTTATTGGTCATTAATCTGTTTGATTTAGTCTTATTGTTTGATCTTGCATTACTTAGTGTACCACGTAAAGTAACATTTACACCTTTCCAAGCACGTAGAAGAATCGACAACAATCAACTCATTCTATATAACTAATTACATACAACAAAGTCACTTTTACCCCAACAGCATTCAAACATGAATAAGCACCTCACCTTCTTCATGAGAAGGATCCTGTGTCAAATTCCCTCTCGTCTGCACCACGTACAGTTCTACTTACTTTGTCTATATACCATGTCAACAAAAACGTTTTTAATGATTACTACCTTTGAATCTTGTTTTACTGCGTATGTGTTGCATGTTTGTTTGTGTAATGTGTAATGTAATTGTGTGTGTAATCTCAACCTGACCTTCACCCAAAAGCTGTTTGGTTTGTTTACTCTGTGCTCCGCTCATGTACATACAGGAGTTAATTCTATAGTCTCATGAAAACAACATTTCCTACATTCACATGTGTCAATTCACTCACAAAACATCACTATCACCATTTTGTTTTCAGTTTCTGCCATTTGTATGTCACTTCATTTTACACACTGCACCTTTAATTCACATGAACTCCACCATTTGTTTAGTGAGCAGACTGTAGCAGAGTAGCGGAGAGGGACCCTCTCTCTGTTCCAGGGCTTCTCCCAGTAAACCCCCTGAGAGCTGCCGTCACCTGATCTCACATTTGTATTTACATGCACGCTCTCACGCCACGCGCCCCACGGGGGGAGCCGGCACCGGTTCCTCCCTGATGACGTAATGCACGACTGAGTGTCAAGCTCCGGCCAGCAGGTGGCACAAATCTCACATGAGATGCACTTGCTGCTGTCATCCAGTGACGTCAACGTGATACAGTCACCTCCGCGGTGACGTCAGCCTCTCCTGGTGCAGGATTTTGTCATCATGTGGGTCGTGACTATGGGGAGCACCAGCCTCCAGTGGTGGTGGTGCTGCTCCGGAAGCTGATGATTAGTGCAGATATACTACAGAAAGGCTGCAGTGTGTGTGTGTGTGTGTGTGTGTGTGTGTGTGTGTGAGAGAGAGAGAGAGAGAGAGAGATAACTAAAACACTTGGCTGCTTAGAATAAGACATGTATCAGTTAATGTGGTTATAAAGTTATAGCTCAGTCCAGTTTTAATGAAGTTTATCTCTGTACACAGAGGCCGTTTTAGTAAACAACATAGGCGATTTAAAGAAAAGAGTAACATCATGCTTAAAGTTAAACTTAAAGTTTTTGAAGTTTTATGAATGAAGCAAAATGGCCACAGCATGAGTGAATCTACCTTAAGACAAAAGACTGTGTTTGGGTGTAATTAATGCAAATACCTTATTTATCATTGAATAATCTGCGATGAAATCACCAGCCCATGTTAATTATTGAGTAGATCCACTACATCTCTTAAGGTCTGCGCTGATATCTGACACCAAACCACTAACATTTTGTGCTTTGTGTGAAAACCAAGAAATTCATTGAATGAATAAATCAGTGGCAGTAGTTCATGTGTCTCTGGCAAGAGAGCCCCCTGCTGGAGATGAGACGAAAGATACTAGATGTGCATTTAATCAGGCCTTGAAGGCCCATAGCTCCAATTCTGTTGTCAGAAAGGGTGAGTCAAATAATCATAGCAATGTCTCAATTACTTTGTAACCATCTGAATGTGCAAATAGCTTTTTCATCGTCCAGAAAATGTGACCCATTTATTAACATTTAGGACGAGTCCTTTCTTTGGAATCAGAGGAATCAAAGTCATCACTAGATGTTACCAATCGGTCTATGTGTATGTGATGACGTCATTGGTCCGACCAAATACATTCACAGATTAAGATAATTGTATCTTGGACAGCAATCCAACTCTGAATGGAAGATAATGTGACGGGGAAACCTCATCACTGGAAAAACACTGACATCTAGTGGACAGGTTGGAATACTGCAAGCACTGAGGGAGACTATATGAGTAGAACTTCTTACTCTGTCCCTCAATAATGACATGGAATGGAATGGAACCAAACCAACAGAGCGAATCACGCCACAATACAAACCAAAAGTGAAGATTTCTATGAGGAAAGATATTGAGTAGATCCGGTGCGACACCATCCTAACCCCAAATGTTCAGTACAACATGCTGAATCAGATGAAGACCTGGAGAGTCAGAGACACCGTGTCCATGAAGGGGTGTATGTATTGGCAACACTCAGGTGGGTGCTACATGTCATGGTAACATCCAGAATGAATGACAGGACCTAAGGTTTCAGCTCTTTCTATAGTGCCTCCTGGTGCCATGTCTTCCTCAGGTAAGTGACACACACCTGGACAAGGTCATCTTCCTCCATTGTTCCAGGGCCCAGCTCTGATGCTCACCGGCCCATTGTAGGAATATGAGCCGGGGGATTGTGACCGGTCTTTGGGCTTTGCTCCATTCATCGAGCCATCACAGTTTAGTTCAGCTGTCTAACATCAACTTCAAGGGCAAGATAATTAGTGTTATTCACTTCACCTGTCAGTGGGCATAATGTTACCGCTGATGATCAGAATCAGGGTTGGATAATGCAGTAGCTGTAACCCCCTGGTGATGACATGTAAAAGCAGATTCAATCCCGGAACAGTGTATGTTGGCTAATGCTCTGAAGTATGTGAAGTTACAAAATACTTTCATTCTTGTTTTGTTTTATTATTATTATTATGATTCAAACAATTTGATGTCATCTTAACATGAAACCACAGAGAGACATGGCAACAACCATCATTCATCCAATTAACTCGTATTGAATTCTCAATGAATCTGTCCACAGAGAGCAGTATCTTTACCTCCTGTCTGTGTCAGCATTGGTGCCTTCAATCAACTTCTTCAACGTGAAGGAGGAGAATCAATGTTTCATGGCAGAGTTAGAGCAGGGCTGTCAAACATTTGGTCCGTGGGCCAGAACCGGCATGCCAGAAGGCCCAGTCTGGCCCGTGCGGGATGGTTTTGCAAACATTAAAGAGATGTTGGATTATTGACCTGCACTTATTACGCCTGTGGTGAAGTGGTGCGATACCATGATTTTAAAGGTGCATTTATAATCACCAAAATGTATTATTTTTTCCATTACCCTTAACTTAGGCCATTAATGTATATTCATATGAGGAGCAGGTCCTCTCCATGTTCACACAGTAGTCCAGAGTGGACACAATCCACATACTAAGCATCTTTTGAGTTTTAATGACAACTGAAGTCGACCATAGTTTCTCCTGCATGTTCAGAAGGGTGAGGGTGAGGTGATGAATACAACATGTAACTTCAACTCTAGATATCACCAACCCCGACCCTGAATTAGAGAATAATTGGATGTAAAAGTTCTATGATATCAAATGATTACAGCAGCCAGCATTATTATTCTTGCATATCAACTTTTTTATTGTCCTCAGCAAAGACATGTGTCATTTATATTTCTAATACTTCATCCTCAGAAAGTTGGGGGGGGGTTACAAAGAGCCGTTTTACCACCAGACACCAGAGTGTTGACGTAGTAGTAACAGAGATCTGAAGCACTCACACACAGTTCCTCACTCGACCATTATGACCTAGAACATTACCTTTCACATTTCACCTTATGAGAAACCCACTACAAGGACCTGTCATCCCACCCACACACATCTACCTCACGGTGTTTTTGCTGCAAGAGTAAAAGGGATTAATATCTTTCTGAGGCTCACAGCACCATCTAATGTTTACTTCTGTTATTACAGAGGAGCAACCAGTATTATTGTTTTACTGTGCTTTGGACAATTCTTATACATTCCATCAACATGAACATATTCTAGACTGGTTTATCATGGATTCTCTTTTTTTTTTTTTTTGTTGATTTAAAATTTTCAAAATTACTTGTTGATCATTTTTAGATGTCGTGTTTTGATCCAGATGTGTCAGGATGTAGTGTCTCTAACTACTGATCACCTTTGAGTCCAGATCTTCTGTGCGGGACACCACCTTTCCATCGACGATCTCCTCGATCACCACTCTCCTCCTCTGGGTGACCACCGCTTTGGCAGTGGATGAAAAGAAAGAAAGAAACAAGATGAATTCATTAGAACGTTTCATCCAAAGAGTAAAAAGGCTGCGTTGAGGCTAAACTTACGTTTCGCCACCTCTTTGACCACGGTCTTTTGGATGGTGGTGACACTAGATTTGCTGGACACAAAGACAATAGATTAGTATTTCCATTTTTAAATAGTCACAGTTCATCATTTAATGAACCCGATTCTTTTATGTTGGGACTTACAGGTGATAGATTGAAAGGGTAATCTAGCAAACAACAATCTATCCATGTTTTTAGGTTCTCACAATTAACATTGCTTTTTATTATTAAAGGTCTACTTCCCTTGTATCCTGTAGTCTGTTTATTCTCCTCCAAATCAATTTCCCTAATCCCTGAGCTTGGTTAGAAACAGAGTTTACACATCCTCACCTTAGACTGTCTCCATCCAGCAGCCTCCTGTACTCAGCGATCTCCATTTCCAGCCTGGTCTTGATGTCCAGAAGTATCTGGTATTCCGAGGCCTGCCGTTCGGTGTCCGCCCTCATCCGGCCGAGCTCATTCTCCAGCTTGTTGACCATGGCCTGGAGCTGGCTCAGCTGCAGGCTGTAGGATGACTCGGTCTCGGCCAGTGTTCCCTCCAAGGCAGATTTCTGCACATGACGCAAAACAAGGAGGACCCATAACTAACTAATACACTAACTGCTTGCTCTCCCAGGTCGTCAGCGGTGCAGAGAAATGAACCAACAGGTTCGGTGACTGCTATTTATAGACAGCACAGAGGAGTCAGACATGCTGTGATGCCACAAAGACATGAAAGTGTGTGTGGTGCTCAGCCTGAGGGAACACACCATGAAAAGTTGGTGTAAAGCAAAGCATGTCAAACATATGGTCCCTGGGCCAAGGTTTTTCAATGCGGCCCAGCGAGATGACTTTGCAAAAAAGACTTCTGCTAGTTAAAATGTGTTTTTATGTCATCATGCTCTCTTATGCTTTGACTGGCCCCGCCCACTTTAGATCAAATTGGGCTGTATGTGGCCCCTGAACCAAAGGTAATGCACCTTTTTGTTTACGTATCACAGGTGTATTTGTGAATGGGGGAGGGGGGGACAACATGAGACTGTGCGTTGCTGCTTGTGTGCACGTGTGATATCTGCCGTACCAGGCTGAGCTGGGACTGCAGCTCGATCTGCAGGGACTGCAGGGTCCGCTTCAGGTCGTTGATCTCGGAGCGGGAGGACTGGAGGTCCTCGGAGCTGGAGACCACCTGCTGGTTCAGGGCGTCGAACTGAGGGACAGGAATGGGACAAGACGGTGCTCAGAAACCTATTCAGAGGATCCAGTTCATGTTTGACTCGAACTCCCCCTCCCCCTCCCCAGCCCCCTCACCTTGGACTTGTACCAGGCCTCCATGTCACGGCGGTTCTTCTCAGTGATGTTCTCGTACTGGGACCTGATCTCCTCTAGGACCCTGTTCAGGTCCTGCTGGGGCGGAGAATCCACCTCCACGTTGACAGAGCTGGTGCTCATTGTGTTGCGCAGGGCTGCAAGCTCCTACACGTGGATGGGAAGCAGGTCAAAGGTCACACTATATCCAACACGTGTGATGATCTTAGGGAGTCATTGTGGACGTCAGTGCCCTGTGGCCTGTGGCAGCACATGCTGCCAGACACACAACCTGAGGGCGCAGCAAACAAGTTCAACTCTGTTTGTGGAAGAACAAGATTTTGGGCAAATACTGGTGACGACAAACTGCCTCGTGGAGAAAAGAATTCACGATGGTGCGATGCTATTGGCCGGCTGCAGAGCACGAACCTCCTCGTGGTTCTTCCTCAGGTAGACCAGCTCCTCCTTCAGGCCCTCGATCTGCATCTCCAGGTCAGACCGGGTCATGGTCAGGTCGTCCAGGACCCTGCGCAGTCCAGAGATGTCGTTCTCCACCGACATGCGCATGGCCAGCTCGCTCTCGAACCTGCGTGGGGAGGGAGCAGCAGTAGGAGTGTCAATGCTCCCGCTTTGTCACCGTCACTGCAGCAACTAACAACAGAGGAAGACGTGGCGGAGCTCGGCCAAACCAGTCGGACCTGTTTCATCGCTGTTGACCGTTACACCTGTGACAATATGCCCACGTTCACCTGAAATGACTCTCGCATTACCACACCGAAAGCCATTACATGTCCGATGGTGGTGAGGTTTTTTTTCCTACCCGGGGGTTCGAACCCGTGACTAAAGTCTCCACTCACTTGATTCTGAAGTCCTCTGCTGCCAGCCTGGCGTTGTCGATCTGCAGCACCAGCCTGGCGTTGTCCTGGGTGGCAGCAAGGATCTAGAAACAACAACAACAAGACCTTCTTGATACATTCTTGTCAACACTCAGACATGTTAGAGAATGTGGGGTGACAAGGTGTGGATCCGTGCTCTTCACGCTCGAGTTGCGTTCCACTCTAATTGTTGACTCAGAACATGATAAGGATGTTAAACTTGACTTTCACTATGGGATGTTTACAAAGAGCAGCAATTCAAAGCATATCTGTGTCACAGCGCATACGCTAAAGTGTGAGCGCTACCTTTATAATGCCGTGTCATTGTAAGGATGACTCATTAATCGTATCATTGTAATATAATGTATGTAAGATGGACTATTAACATTCATTTTTATACTTTAAGTTTAGAAAGTTTGTGCTCACTATAAAACACCATCATTTGTATCTGTTTGACGTATCATTTAGGATATTGAAATTATTGTTGTAAGAAAGGAGTAATAATATTTGGAATTTAATATTTTTCTGCATTTATTATAACTTTGAATTAACTTTTATTATATTCCTCACGGTTTAGAGAAACTAAATAATATTCTCAACATCCTTGAGTTCATGTTATCCTTTATTTTTCTTACGGATATTAATGATTGAATATTATTTGAGAAATTTGAGTTTGGGGGAACTGTATATCAACAATTGTAGACTGATTTTAAATACTTGCTAATGAACGGTTTTATTGTTACAATTATTATTTCCATTTTTTAATCATTATTATTTCAATTATTCTGATCATAATCGTATCATTCTTTAAATTTATTTTTGATCATTATTTTATTATTCCTTCAATTTATTTTCTCATCATTATTGTCATCATCATTATTGTCGTTGTTATTAATAATGTTATCATTATTTTTGTTGTTGTTGCTGTTGTTGTTGTTGTCTCACCTTCCTGCGCAGGTCCTCGATGATGGCCAGGTACTTGCTGTAGTCCCGTGCCGAGGTCTGAGAGGCCTGCTTCTCGGACCACTCCCGGATCTGACGCTCCAGCTGGGCGTTGGTGCTCTCCAGGACTCGGACCTTCTCCAGGTAGGTGGCCAGGCGGTCGTTCAGGTTCTGCATGGTCATCTTCTCGTTGGCGGATTGCTGGTTTCCTCCGCCGCCGCCGCCGCGTCCGTAGGCGGGCATCAGGTCGATCCCGTCGGAGGGGTAGGACACCCGGACGTTGCGGCCGCCCGCTCCGCCGTAAACGCTCCCACCCCCGCGCCTCTGTCCGCCAGTGTTGGAGAAGGAGGACATGGAGAGGGAGGAAAATCCAGAGCGGGACATGGTGGCTGGTGTTCGGACGGTGGAGCCGGAGCTGGAGTTTGGAGCGAAAGTTTCCCTGGAGAGGAGCCGGAGCAGCTGGTGCTGAGGCAGCCCGGAGGAGAGGCTTTATAGCCGCCTGCCTGCGGCGGTGGGTGCGGCCGGGCAGGTAAGATGGAAAGATGCTGCGCGGAGCCATCACAGGTGTGACCACAGGGCGTGGTGACGGGCACGAGAGCCGCCATTCGGGTTTACTCTCCGCCATGTTGTAACGGCTGTGGGGTTGGCAGTCACTGCCCATTCCTTTGATAAGAGCCGCTCCGAGAGTGAAACTGTATGTCAATATTAAACTGACTTTTGACTTGAAAGGTGCAGTGTGTAGGATTTCAATCTTTTTTTTTTCTTTTTTTTGTAACTACGATGTAAAAACAGAATTATAAATCAAGTATATAGACATGTTTGTGTATGACAACAGGTCCACCCTATGGGGGCTGCCATCTTTTGAGCTTTAATGACACCTGAGGGCACTGCACCTTTGAATTCCGATTTAGTGAAAAAGCTGTGATTCTTAACGTATAGCATTTGAAAAATATCAGTGTCAGTGGTATTTTACAGCACATAATAATTATCAATAATTATAAGTGATTGCATGTAAGCGTGTGACGTGTCACTCAGCTAATGTGTGATGACTTGAGAGCCCCGTTAATGAAACCATCACCTGTCAGGGACATTAGCTGTAATTAAGCCGTTTCCTATGGTTGTCACAACCCATGCCACCGTGTTTTATGTTGTAACAACCCTCACATTCGCTCTTTACTTCTAAAGGTCATAAAGGAAGTGTCGGTAAATATCCTAGAATTGTTTTTGCTGCAAAGCTCATTTTCAACATTCAACCCGACGTCTGGAGAGCCCCTGCAGGACATGTGTGAAAATGACTGTATTTAGGTACAGATGCTTTGAGCAGAATGCTAATGTACTCTATGCACAATTTTCAAAAATAACTATGCTGATCTACCATTGAGGCGATATCAAACGTGCATGGAAGTTAGCTCTGGAGCCAGTTTCTGCGTGA
Source organism: Chascanopsetta lugubris (assembly GCA_016785325.1). NCBI lineage: Eukaryota > Metazoa > Chordata > Actinopteri > Pleuronectiformes > Bothidae > Chascanopsetta > Chascanopsetta lugubris. The sequence goes on from JAFBJT010106140.1 coordinate 181,959, forward strand.
AATCCATCACTGTGCACGTTCCTCAGTCTTCTCTGTGTGCGTCCAGTGGAGCACCAGCCTCCTCCTCTCCAACCTAATGATTTGGATCGCAGGGACATGTAAGTAGTTGAACTGAGTAGGAGATGAACCACAAAATAAACTCAGCTGACACACATTGTTTGAGTCGGTGTTTGTCCATGAGAAAGAGTCTTTCAGGGCTCCATGCTGGCAGGAGGCTGACACAGAAGTTGCAGTACCACCATTTGGCCACTATGTTTTTTGTTTCCTAGCACTCTTACAATGCATTCTATGATTCTCTCGCTGTTACAAATTTGCAGTGTTGCCAAGTTTCCTGACTTGAGTGTAATCAAAAAGATGAGTCATTAGGTGTTGGCGCATATCTCCACAAGGCGAGGACTCGTGTGAAACCTCAAATGTACATCCTGCTTTGAAGTGAGTTCAAATAAAAGGACGGATCGTTGACTTGACCTTATTCTTTGAATTCCTCCAGGATGCCAGAGACAGTGAAGGAAGTGAAGGCTTTGTGTGTTCGGCTCACCCTTCACTCCCATAGTCACTAATTAGTCTTTTGACATGGTCTCTACTGTCAATAAATGATCAGCTGTGTTGCCTAAAGGTGCAAACCATTACAGAACAATTACATTTATCATCACCTTAATGTATATGTACAAGAGGAGCGGCTCCTCTCTCCGGGGGCCGCCATGTTTTTACAGTAACCCAAAGTGGTGGCACCAAGCATCTTTTGAGTTTAATGACAACTGAAGTCTACCATAGGTTCTCCTGCATGCTCAGAGGGGTGAGGGTGAGGTGATACAACATGTAACTTCACCTCTAGATGTCACCAAATCTTACACTCTGCACCTTTGAATGTGTGTTATTTTTAATGGCATTACTTCATATCACTTCAAGTCATAGTTCAACCCCTGAACAGAGAGATTTTCTTGTGCCTGTCAGCACATTTGCTTTTCAGATTGCCTTGACATCAAAGTTCACACATGTGTTTTGCAATCACTCTGTGGCAGAGAAACAACAGTGGTTCGTCATACTGGCAGTTAGAATGGCAAACGATATTTTGCAATCCCTTCGCTGTCTCCAACCTTCCTGTAACATTCATGAGACGCCTCATGCTTCAGGTAAAAGTTGATCTTGGCAGACATGAGAACCTGGAACAAGGAAACAGTGAAAGCTGTATTTCTGCCAAGCTGCCTTGTTTTAAATACTGACAATTACTCAAAAACTAATTAGCAACCAACGCTGTTTGTTCTTATGACCTCAAGCATTCATTCAAGACGCCCGTCATCTCAGTATAGTTCAAGTTGACCACAGTGGGCTATGCCAGGTGTTGCCATCCAGACAGGTGACCTCCAGACATCACACAGGCATGACCTGTCAGATATATCTTCTTCTTCATCCCAGCACCTTAGCGAAGGCTTGCAGTTGATAAATGATTACAGTTAGTACATTGTATAATGAATATTTAGAAAACACAGCTGAAACCGGTTTGTGCGGTGAAAGATGCGTAATTCTTTTGCACCAACTGCCTGGGAGGTATATGACAAGGAGAAGTACTGCAGCTGCAGACTTGACATGCCATGACTCAGTATAGCTGGATTAGGGCACAGGAACACTTGCAGTAGTTATTATAGACTTTAGAATGCAGACTGACTTTGTTAGATGTAATAAATCCAGTTGACAGCAGCAAACAAAGAGATGGCATTAGTTATTTAATTAGGTGAAAAATAATTTGGTAATCAATAAATCATAAATACACTGTTTGTTTCTCTGTTTTCATCTCATGTAGTTCTTTGAAAGATCATAGTCCGGGGGTATGCCTTGTTTTATGATGATCAGTTTATCCGGCTAATAGATATATTGAAAAAGTCAACAGATTAATTGATTATTTTACACGATTTAAAGGTGCAGTGTGTACGATTTCGGTCATTTTTTGTCACCACTATCTATTGAAATAGAAATAAAAGAAACAATTATAAACTGACATTTTTACGTATATATAGTCTCCTCAATGTATGACTTGCTTTTTACACAACCCTCAAATGAGCCGTTTAGTGCGGACATACTAAACATTTTTTGAGCTTTAGTGACAACAGTGGGCTACCATAGGTTCTCCTGTATGCTTAGAAGGGTAAAAGTGAGGTGATGGATACAATATGCAACCTCACCTCTAGATGTCACAAAATCTTACACACTGCACCTTTAAGTATTTTCCAATATTTACCATGACTTGGACTGATTATTTGTCTAACAATAAGATAAGTCAGGGTGGAGGTGTCTGTGTCACAGTGAGTCTACAGTTACAGAAGTCTACAGTTTGACGTATTAGGTTCCTCATGTCATCATGTACGGACACGTTAGATCAAACCTCTCAGGCATTAAACCTAGGACAACCCCCCCCCCCCTCCTTAGACCCCATCACTGTGGCTAAAAACATGTAGCTCACAGGTCTGACTAGTTTGGGTGAAATAGCTGCCCTTCCTTTTCACCATCCTGACTGACTGACTGACTGAGCGTGGCACTCCTTGTGTAATTATTTTGTGTGAGTGTTGTGTAACCCCACGGTGCATTTTCAAACATGTCACACACAGTCTGAGGAGTATAATTGTTTTGTTTCTTCTCATTCTGATGTTATATGAAAATGTTTAATGAAAATTAAATGAACAGAAACAACATTTCACTATGTTAATGTAACAAAGTAAATGCAAGTTTCTATATTAGTCGCACTGGGGAAAAAGTCTCACGTCCTCTCAGTGGACGTTAATGACACATAATGACTTGTGATGAGTGCATACGCTGTAATTTTCAACCCTCTCACACAGACAATAGGAGCCACCCCGCCTGGCTCATGCCTGTGTCACCTTCATTAAAGCTGTTCCCTTCACTTCCCATCATTGTGTCGTAGTAAGACCGATCTCTAGGTATGTCTTTCATCTGTTATGTTTGTCTCCCCGACGGTGAACTATGAAATGTGAGGTATGATACCTGTCTGAGACGGCACACACGCGATGAGCGGTTACCCCCTGGGTAGGTGTGGTGGGTTGGTTTGAAAGAATGGAAAGGGAAAGTTTTTTGGCTGGAAATGTGCTCGGTCCTGTTCTGACAGTGTCTGTTGGAGGAGGATGGTTTTATTGGAGGGTGTATCACTATGTGTCATGGGTGCACGTGATGAAAAGTTCCTTTCATTTGATGGGACATTTGGGGTGTTGCTTTCCCAGCAGAGGGGCCACAGAGTGGTTTGTGCCGTCGGCCTTCCTGTGTAAAATCAGCAGAATGTTCAGATGAGGTCACGAGACAGCAGAGTAGGAAAATGCACTATTCGAGAAATATGTGACAATAACACGGTCCAAAACAAGTTGTTTAAAAAAACAGAAGACACTGATGAAGATGTCAAGAGAGTTTCTTCCTGCTGCTCCATCCTTAACCCACAGAGAGTCGGCGAGCGTGGCAGAAGTCTGGCCCCCAATTGTCCAGACATTCTCACAGAGTTCCCCTCAGATAAAGGTTCACCTCAAGCTAACTCTTACTAACTTTATAGTCTGTTATTTTGAAGTTGCCATCATCTTAATCTTCATGCATTTTCAATTGTAATAAAACATATGTTACATGAGTTTTAATCTTGAAGAAGTTGACACCTTTTGCAACACCTCACAGATCCTTAGTAAGTGTTCAATGAGCTGCTGTGGTCAAATGCTCAAAGGATAAACCGTTACGGCTGCTTTCTCCAACCCGTTTTGGGCTAACGGCTCTAAAAATGCTTTGGTTTGAGGGGGCGTGTCACAGAGCCGCTCCCTGAACTGGCAATCACTACCTCCCCCCTCTCCTCTCCCAAGTCTGCTCGACCAATGGTCTTCATGCTCGGAGTGAGCCTAACCTTCACTTTTTAAAATCCCTATACGTCATTTATCGCATGATGTATAATACTATTAGAAAATGAGCATACTGAGACCCACTTGTAGTCGAGCATTCAACAGTCAGAGTTTGTGCTGATAGATACTGAAAAAACTTAGTACTATGACTAAGACAACAAATATGGAGGAGATGGTCTGTGTCTTAATTAAATTGAGTGAGGCCGAGAGGGTGAGACAGGAAAGTTGCAAACACAATGGTTCTCACAGCTCTTGTGATCTGCATCTTTAACTTGTGCCTCATTCTTGGGGGAGGTGCATGTCAGAGCGCGATGAAGGGTTCTGCATCTAAATGTGGGATAAGGAAAAACTTTCATCATCAAATGAACTGAGGCTGAATGAAACGGTGAGATTGAAAAGTGAAAGTGCAAAAAAGGAAAACATTTGAGTGAGAAGCATTAATAACAAATGCTTGAACCACTGTTTGACAGGTGGAGTTATGATGTCACTATGAGACAATCCTCGCATATTCAAACATATTCCCCAGATCAATGTCTTCAAGATAATCCCATCTGGAGTGCTGGATTAAAACAACAATACCCTTGTGACTTGCATCACATCATGTACAGACTCAACCCTCCTGGCATGGAGTTATATAAGTGCTAGAGAATGTGTCAGAGGGCATTGTTTTTAAGGTCAAGTAGATACAGGGAAAAGCTCCTTGTGCAGAAAGTGAGAGGTGAAATGATCAAAGAGATTCTGAGGGCCCACCCGCCCGTTGCTCAACTCATAATCTGACATGGTTTGTTTTCATTCTCCTGTCCAGCTCCAGCGCCTCCACCTCTCCCGCCTGAAATTTGACTAACAAGTCACCACCTGCTTTGTTTCTTGCAGCTCCCACTGACATGACTGGTTCTGACCCACGCCCCACCCCCCTCCTCCCTCCCACTCATGCCATGCAACACACACTATTCCCTGGTTCTGGATGGGAGCAACTTGACATTAACCACACAGGCTGGGTGGCATTCCTCATTTGTCCTCACAGGAGAAATCATCTGAAGAACAGCTGCAAACAACGCCCAGCTGGGTATTGTTTTTCCAACTGACAGCGTTTTAGTAAACAACGTCATCATCATCATCACCGTTACCTTCTTGCCAGCTGGAGGACACTTGGCTAAGGGGCATGGGAGTGTGATGACGGTAAGAGTCAAGCCAACCAAAGTCAGGCTTTACTGTCTGTGTGTGTGTGTGTGAGTGTGTTTGCATGCATTCAATAATCAGCATTTCCAATGTTCCCCACTCTTCACACATCTCCTCTCACCTTTTCTTTCCATCCATCAAACCCCGTCTCCGACATACACGCAGATCAGAAATCTCATCCCCCGCAAACTGTCAGCATAACCCAATGAAAACAGAACATCAGCTGTCTGCTGTCGCCTCTCTTTGGGAAAGAGTGAAAGTCTGGACAGGTGCAATATTTGTACAATGCCTGTTGCCGTCTGTAGAAATAATCCCCACATCCTGTCTGTGTTAGCAGAGCACACGTGTTTACCCAGTGGAGCAGTGATCCGATAAGCAAATCCTCCCAACGGACACTTGCAAATCTACAGAGGTGCTAGTCAGAGGAAGTCAGAGTAGGTTTCACAGACATGGAGGAGATAGTGGAATGAATGGTTCTCCAAACAGTGACAACCACAAGAGGTCTGGTGTTACTGATGACACAGACGGGGGCAGAGTTCAAGAGAGTTCATGTGATAACGTGTTTTTTACTATAGTGTTTGCTTCTGTCAATTGTTTTTGCATGGATGGATGAATGGGTGAGTGGCTGGGTGGACATTGTGTCACTATCCAATAGCAAATCATTTGGTAGAAAGGGTCCAACATAGTGGAACCTTTTACTTTTTAACTTTATATTGAGTCAACATGTCACACTCTAAACATTTTGCAACTTCTGCAGCCATCTTGCTTGTTTACAGGAGTCAGGGGCAGAACTGTTTCATTGAGTAATGTCAGGGCCTGTTCCTTGCTGTTGTGTCATTTCCGCACTAAATGAATTGTCGTGTTCCAGAACAAGAGTAATTGTTACTGAGTAGTTGCAGTTTCCTTGGTTCAGTGAACATGTTAGGTGCCTGTCTGTCAACACAGCAATATATCACAGTGAGGGTGTTTGTGTGTTAGGCCTAATTGTGATTGGCAGAGAACCAGGAAGTGGGAGGGTGCAGGAGGGTGATGCCGGATGCATGGCACATCCAAAAAAAGGGCAAAGGGGCGGAGCACATGTAGAACTGGGGTGTGCTCATGGTGCTGTAACAACATCCACAGAACATGGCAGGTCTGCTCGGATGTCACTCAAGAGGCCACACCCTTAATTATGCACAATTTCAACCATTGATAAAATAAAGATGAGCTAGTTAGGAAAAAAATCACCTCCTTGACTGAAGGAAATGTGACTGATTGAGACGAAAACTGTAGTTTGTCCCAGGCCCATTTAAACATGTTTAATTCACCTCTAAACATTTTAACATGGGAGTCTATGGGGATTGACTCATTTTTTCTACTTCTGAATTGGAGCCTCTTAGATTGATGCTATAGATATAAGGATACAAAAGTGACAGATACAAGTTCCAATGCATTTTGTAACAAACTACACTTATCACAATGTCTTGTTACAGTTGTCTGTTATTTTAATTAGTTCGAGTAACTACTATAGCAGCAGGGGTAGTAGTACTAATGGTGCCAGAAGTAGTTTAGTAGAAACCAAGTAGAGGTTCTACATATGACAAGACATGACCAAGACTTCCTCATGACAGTTTGTGTTAATCTTTTAACACATTTTTACCGAACAAAAATATGAAGTAAAGTTACTGATTTCACACAGCATAGTCAAGCTTTTGGATACAAAATGGTTCCTAAGGTCATGTGACCAATTCATTTACAAGTCAATGTTGCTACTTCTTTCGATAAGACCTGTTAGCAGCTTAGAAGTTGTTCTGCATTTTGCAGCTTGCCAGCTCCAATATTAATATAAATACAATAAAATCTGCTACCAGACAGTTATGCGACAATCTGTTACTGAGCCTGTGATGTGCACTCAGTGAGGAGTTAGTGGAAAATGACATATGGGGAAATTAAAAGACTTTTTTCCTGGAGTTGTTTTTAGTGTTAGTGGGCCGACCCACTTGATTCCAATCGTCCAATGGAATCTTGATGCCACACCCTGAGCTTAACCAAATGCATCTTATCATAACACCTCTGGTGACCTCATCTGTTAATTATTATAAGGCAGCTGAAAATGAATTACAACCAAACAGGACTTTAGATGAACACAAACACACATAAACACTTATTCTCTAAAGACTGTTATTGAGAAAAATCCAACACTGCACAAAGTTTGAATGACTGGACTTCAGTGCAAAGTGTGTATGGACCCAGATATCACTTTAATCACAGCACATGTGCCCTCTCATTAAATTACCACTGGCCAACACACACACACACACACACACACACACACACACAGGACTGACCACTGTGTTTCCCTGAACGTTCCCTCCACAGCTTTGTGTTGTTGCCCGTTTGAACGCAGCTCAGTAATCCTGGATCACGAAGAACAAAGGGCCCCTGAGTGCTGGTGATGTAAGCACTGCGTCCAGCCCTCACCCCAACGCTCTCGCCTCTCCCCAATGGGGTTGAGATGCAGCCGGGAGGACCATCCCGATAGAGGAGGGTGACTCTGAAGATTCTACACTGACATACACCCAGTGGTACAGACAGACTAATGGCAGCCTGCCTTCTCCGTCCCAGGGCCCTGCTGCTAATGACCTGCTGGCACCTAGTGTTGACCGGCGTCCTGTAGAGGAATGTGGCTAAGCTGTGGCGACTGGTGGATTGGCTCCGTGTGACCAGGCAAACAGACCCAGGGACCTTTCTACCAGCTACTACATTTACTGCGCTGTGTTGGTGGAAGGGCGCCTGGCCGTAGGTGAGTACACTTGGTAAACATTTACCAAGTGAACGCCTCTGGTGTGTGTGTGTGTGTGTGTGTGTGTGTGTGTGTGTGTGTGTGTGATCTCAGACGGTGTTTGGAGTGGAAGCTGTAACTTTCGATTCTCTCCATGTGTGCGTTATCCTAATGTTTTGACCATCATAGGCACCGGTGGCTGTGCTGTGTTGTCAGACCGTGTTTGTACATCAGTCTGCTCAGTCCGCGAGTCTGTAAACATTCATCTCTCAGGTCTCCATGGACTTGCTGAAGGACTCCAGTCTGACCATGTGTGGCCTGAACGCCCGCTTAAAGGGCTTCTTGGAGCAGGTGAACCGGCTGCAGGGGGCCAACCAGCAGCTGGAGGCTCAGATAGCGGACTGGGGGAACAGGAGGGCGGCACAGTCCCAGGACTGGTCCCAGCAGGAGCACACGCTGAAGGAGCTCCGAGCCCAGGTCAGACTCACACCATCCTTTAGCAAAGCTAACAATGGGGGAAAATGCATCTGCCAGACAACGGCACGGTGTCATTGTTACATGTCAGGCTTGATGATTTTGCTTTTGAGTTAATGCTCCATCCTCGTCTGGCAATGAGGACAGGTGGGTGTACATCAAACACTGCGTGCAATAACAAACACAGACAGAGTGGATCGTGTTGTTGTTGCTGATGTTGAGTATGAAAGCTGCGGGCGACATCATGGGAACTACCTCATATGCATGTTCACTGGAAGGTAGGGCAGGGTTGAGAGATAAGGCACCTTACATACTTTAGATTCAGCCGGCACATGACAGGGGTGCCGCCTTGTTTTTTTCATTTGAAAAAAAATTTAATTAATTTAAATGAAAAAATTCCTGATGTTGACAAAACACTGTCAGGAGAAGCCATGTTTGGATATCAAACAATCTTCGAACGTGGGAATTATTAGCCTCATCCCATGATACAAAGCTAAATGTAAAATACTCTGATTTGCATAAATCCACAGACAAAGGTGCATCACATAAACCTGCTGCAGAGGATAAAGAGCAGATATGTGTGTCATTGCTTTTGAGTGAAAGCCAGAGAGACATAGTGAGAATACCTGCTGTCACTCATACAAAGAATGCGGTGCTCTTTACCACTTTAGAGGCTGTTCAGCTTAGTTGACTATTAACGTGGTGCAGTCAGACGTTCACATGACCTGACTGCATGGTTTTTAACTGATCCCTGCTCTTAGTGTGATATAATGACTGTGTAACCGTGACAACCACAAGATCAAAACCCACTCGCACCACCATGCACTGATTCACTACCTCCTTGTCAACATATAGGATTATGTCCCTGCAGTACTTCATAAAAGCCCCTTCATATTGTCCCTTTATTTACTCAATGAGGCTTAACTGACATGTAAGACGTTAAATAAGACGTCCTGTCAATGTTATGATCCCCTCGTCTCACAGCGGCTCAAAGATGTAAAGTAAAATCAAAGTAATAGAAACGGCACATGGAATATTCCATGTTCTTCCAACATGGGTGTGTCTTGTTCTGAAAGTGCTGAGCTCATGACAAAACAAAGGGAAATAAGGGTGTGTTGTTATTATTAAGTGTGTGATAAAAGATGAAGAGACTCCTTTTGACTCAGGTCTCAGATTCCTGCAGTGCAATTCAAAGGCAGTTTGTGTGTTTTTGTTTTAATATATCACCACAGCTTAATTGCCTTAAGCATGACAAACACATGGAAAATGTTATAATTTTTAAAATCATATGATTTAAAATCATTCAGCATCAAATAAATCATTAATTTTGAACTATTTTATGTTATCTCAAAGACAACATAGTGAGTATATGGGATATTAGCTCTGGACTAGATCAATAAAAGAGACATCAACCGAAAGCATTATCTACTAAGCAAGATTTTAAACATTAAACATGAAACTATAGTAGATCATTTATTGTTTCAGCTACTACTTTAAGGTGGAGGCTTGAGTCTGTACAGATCTTTAAAAAGTGAGTTAGTACTATATAAATGATATACTATTTCTATTTAGTACTATTTCTTTGTGTATGTCTTTTACAGTGAAGTGGTGTGTTCAGTGTCATTAGTCAGCATATTCCCAGTGATCCATAAACAGCTTAAAGGTCGTGCAAGTTGCTGCTGAATATACCAAAACGTATCCCTCCCTTCGTAGCATCAGGAGAACCTGTGGTAGCCTTCATTCATCATTACATGAGTTTTAATCAGTGGCTTTTATCTTAATGGGTTAGTACATTCTGGGCTACTGTAAATACAGAGCCATGCAACATAGCGGCCTCCATGTTGGGGTAGAAAATACAAATGTAATAAAAAACTATACTTTCAGATCCAGAGGAATCATCTCTGCCAAGCATGATGCGTAAACTATAGAACCAATATTGATCAAACTTGCTGAGGGTATATGGTGGATAGGGATAAACCACTATAGATATGGCGATATAGTTAAGTGAAATGTTGTAATTAATCCAGATAAAGGAGCTGATATAGGAAATGATGTCCTCTCTTCCTGACATTGAAAGATAGGACATTTTGAGGGAATTATTTAATTGACCTATAATCATGTACAATTATGGAACTAATGGAACCATCAACTGCTGTTGATAGTTCCATCTATCAACAGCAGAGACAGAATTGTGCAGGAAAGTATATGCTCCAAAGAAACAAACATGCTCATTATGCCGTGTTTGTTTACTATCTCAGACTGTCACATTGTTTCAAAAAGAACTGGACTGAACCTGCATGAAAACAGCTAGTAGATGTTGACTGAGAGGCTGATTATTAAATCAGACTCTCAGTCAACATCTACTACATACACCTAATTCAACTCAACGATCAAAAAGGAATTCATTCCTAACACTTTTGTAGAGCTTAAATGCAAATTCTTAATCGTTTATCTTTATAAAGTAAGACATTTATGTCATCAGTATGACATCAGGATTATTATTTCTAAACACTAATGATATTTGTGGGTCATTTCTGAAGATTTGGAGTTAATAAAACTACCATATAGCTCCTACATACATGACATATAGCTTGTTGTTTGTGTATCTTCTGGCAGGTTGGAAAGCTCCTGATGGAAAATGCCCAGCTGGCGTTACAGTCTGACACCATGAAGTCCAGAGCTGCTGTCATCCAGGCCAGGTCAGCTGGGTTTCTATACTTTCCTGAAAGCTCTAACGCGCCGCTCTACCACCCAGTACAGTCTGACCATTGTTAATCACTGTATGAGGCATGAGATCACAGCACAGGAGCACACACTCATTCATGGGTGAGTGATAATAGGAGAGGATTTTTGGATTCGAATCAAAAACATTAAATTCACAGTAGGACCAAATGTAAAAACAGCATCATCGGTCCACGAAACATTTAAGAAGCTTGTAGAGGAACTAACGTTTTCCAGTCATCTGTCCTCAAACTCCTGTTCCTGTGAGCCAACCTGAATACAAATCCAGGCCGGGCTTTGTGCTGCATCAGCACTTTCACTTTTGTGATGATGCAGACTGACACCGAGTCCCCTCCCACCCCCACCCCGTCCCCCCCTCCATCACCTCCGCTGTCAGCCATTAACCCATGAAGGACAGCAGCTTCTAATACATTCTCCAGCTCTATTTTTAGCTCCTCCTGATGTGTCTGCTGACCAGCCAGTGTGTATCTGTGTGTATGTGTGGCTTTGGATTGTGCTTAAGGTCTTTTAAAGGGGCAGTGTGTGAGATCTTGGTCATTTTTGTCACTTCTAAAAATATTACAAAACAATTATACACTGACACTTTCATGAATTTATAATCAGGTCAATTTTTTTTTCTGTTAGCATTATATGAGCCCATTAATGTATATTTACATATGGAGGGGGTCCTCTCTATGGGGACCACTATGTTTTTACAGTAGTAAAAGTGGACGTATTAAATATTTTTAGTTACAGTTTTAACAACAACTGAAGTCTACCATAGGCTCGCCCGCATGCTCAGACGGGTGAGGGTGATGTGATGGATACAACATTCAACGTCACCTCTAGAGGTCACCAAATCTTACACACTGTACCTTTCAAGGCCCTTTAAGTACAGTTCATTAAGCACACGGTCCCACAGTCACATGGTTGACGTATTCTCTCAGCCTCTGTTGGACTCTCATTTAAATCAATTCATCAGATGGTTTGGCTCATGACATATTATCCCACCCACCTATGTTTTCTCCTCATGAGGATTACATGTGATTGATGTGAAATGATTAACAGTGAACTCAGAGTGAGGCCCTGTCAATAACCTTGGCTGTTGACATTGTAGGTGTGAGACGGAGGAGCTGAACACCCAGTGTCTGGAGCAGCAGGTGGCTCTGCTCAGGGAAACCAAGAGGAAGACGGATCAGAGCAGCATGAGGCTGCAGGCTGACGTTCATCGCTCCATGATGACGCTGCAGGAGATGCACCAGGAGTTTGAGGTCAACACACTTAGTCCAAATTAGTCTCAATATTCTCTGTGTGCCATCCCTTTTTCAACCACTAACAACCTCGTCTGCCTGTCTTCGTTCCTCTGGTTTTTTTCATGCATTCAACACTCATTGGATACATTATGTAAACATATAAATGTAAATATATCAGAGTGTAGTACTGTATGTACACTAATACAAATGGTGGAGACCTCAGTCAACTCACAGTGGAGAGTTCAGGCAGTGAACAGATACAAGCAACATATGACAACTCAGCTCCAATGATGGTTTCGGGCATTTTGACAAAACCCATCGGCTCCTGAACACACTCTGACCGGCTTGAGCCAGGCTGCAGTGTCACTGGCCATAACACTGATCCCCACACACATGGTATAATACCCGCTGACCCCAGACACCTCCAGACAGGTGGTTATAAATGACAAGACATGATTTACAACATGTCACAGTATTTACAGAGTATACACACGCGTGCTGCTTCCAGCAAAGCTGGAACACAAACAGTGTGGCCCTGTTAGGTTAATGCGTTAACTCAAGTGACCTTAAGGGACTAAGTGTCTCCCTTTGACCTGCAGGGGGCAACATCAACAACTCAAACCGGTTAAAAATACAGACACTGAGAGAAAATATATCGCTGTGCTCGTGCCATCATGTCAGCATGGATTTATAACTCAGAGGAATGTTTCCAGTGACTCACTGAAAATGTACCATGATGAATGAAGTTGTGAAGGTAAAAGTGGGTCATGTCCTTAAGTTGCAGTGTATGAGGCTGATAATGTTGGCAGTGAGGTGATATAATGAATAAATGTATAATGGAGGCCTTAGCCACTGCCAAGCAAAACTTGGAGGAAAACAAAATCATTAACTTGACTGTAATGAATAATTTATTTCCTTAACCAAACATTATTATTGAAATCTTGGTTAGATGAGCGTTTGTGTCTAGTGAATAACCCAGCAATGTTTTAGGCCTAAGGGTCAAGAGGTTAGTTACCGTGGTAACATTAAAGGTTACCAAGCGTCTGACAGTGAGCCACATGCCAAGGGTATGTTTGCAAAGTGGGAATGATCCGCAATTATTGTATATTTAAAAAGAAATCCTAAAACATATTATAATACACTGTTTCTCTCACTGTGGTCATATAAGATCCCCTGACATCATTCGCAGGAAGATTGCCCCTGGTGTCGGGGCTAAATTTCCAACCAGGCTTTGTCCATCTGGCCACCTAGTCATCCCTCTCTTCTGATTGGCTGAAATCACCTCTAACTGGTGTGTGGTGAGCGTTCTGGCGCAAAATGGCTGCCATGCATCACCAAGGTGGGTGCTACACATTGGTGGTGGTTGAGGTGAACCCCCCCTTCTCTGTAAAGCGCTTTAAGTGTCTAGAAAAGCAAGATATAAATACAATCTATTATTATTATCATTATTATTATTATAATTGTAAAGTGAGTGTTGTAGTATGGACATCATGGAGTCTGTAGAGCTATTACATTTCTTTCAAGACTCTGTGGTGCTGCACTTTGCAGACGGTCTCTTGGCTTGTGCCTCACTTTGCACATTGGAGGAAAACCGCAGCTGAAGCTCATTCTTGAACATCTGTGTGTGTCTCTCTCACTAGTTATGATTGTCGAGATAATTGCCAATGTGACTATCACCAGCCCTTGAACATCATTGTTACCTATTGTCTGCATGGTGGTGATCAGAAAGAATAACATTTCAATACCAAATAGAAGTTCTGACAGGTGTGGTTGGTTGGTTGACAAAACAAAATGGAGGAGCAGGTTGGACTAGAAGAGTCAGGACAAATGCTCTGTGACTGATATTGTAGTTGTCACATCTAAGTTGTGACAATATTTACTTGCCTTGTGTGAATAAAAGGTGCGGAGGTATCAAATTACCAGCAGCTATTCACAAATAGTACGAGTGTCATACAGGCCAGTGGAGGCTGATACTAAACACAGAGAAGCGTTCAGTGACTATAAATCTGAATAATAATAATGATAAAATGCTTTAAAGGGTGAACTCTGACTGAGCAGTTACAATCTATGAACTGAGTCACAATATATGTACACATTTAGACCCTATTATTCCGTTAGACAGTTCAAAGTAAAATGCTTAAAATCATTTGAAACTTATTACAGTGTTAAATAATATAGAGTTTAAATCATTTAAAATATCTCCACTTACTCATATTGCCACTCAAAGGGCTTGAAATGGGGCCTTGGAAGGAGAGAGACACCACCATTCTCTTGTTGACATTATTGAAAAGAGGAACTTCCTGTTACATCACTTCCTTTTAACATCTATTGGCTGAGACTGTGACATATGGAAAACCTATGCCCTCTAGAGGCCTGGAGGAATATATCATAGCAACAATGCCAGTACAGATACTCTACAGATGGTAACTACATTTAACTTTTCATTTAAACAATAAAACCTAAGTGAAATTAATTAGAGTACTTTTACCCTGATATTAGTACGAACTACTTACTGATATTTGATTCCCATTTCCTTGAATGATATATTGAAACTGTGGAATTTAAATGATCTGAATTGCTTGCAACACACAAAGAGGAACACTTCCTGTAATCCTTTCAAAGTAAAAGCACCATAGCTATATGACATACGAATACTAGTATATGTCATATAGCGAAACTATGCCAAATCATGATACATACTACATCAAGAAATGAATGTGATAGTATTGACTTATTTACTTATTTACAATAAAACAAAAAAGTATAAATATAAGACAATTTTCATGGGTATGGCCAGACTGAGACCACAGCTCACACAGGGGTGGCACAGCAACTGGCATCTTATTTCTTTTATATGTGGCAAGTCATCATGGCCACTGTCCATCCGTACGTCCATCTTCACTCGTGCACGAGAGCCAAATCTACTACTTCTTCCACTCTAGTTGTGTTCGTGGTTGCCATTCAAGTGTATCAGCGCCACCATCTGTTATGATGGAGAACTACATCTGTCAGTTGCACTGTTGAATTGCGTCCCTGTGGGAACACCTGTGCATAGAAATGGCTCGGCAAATAAAGCGAGACTCATTTGAGATTAATCAATGGCCTTGGCCGCCATTGGCCACGCCCTGGCTCCGCCCCAGGTTATGCCACATCATGTGATGTCCACTAGAATCCCTGTCCTCACTGTGGCTCTATGAAGCTCCTCTTTAAGCCTTTGGATTTGATTGAAGAGACGCTGGTTCTCACAGGCGCTGCTCTTCTTCACTTCACTGAGACGAGCGTATTCAGTCTTACAGGCCTCGGCCTCGGCCAGCTGCTTCGTGAGCTCCGCGATCTCCTTCAAGGCCGGCGCCTTTTCATTTTGTACCACGTTGTATTTATCCAACCAAGTTTGAATCGATTTAAAGTCGACTTTGAGGACCTCGATTTCGGACTCCAGGTCGTACTTGACCTCCCACTTGGTCTCCGTCTCCTTCTTCAGCGCGTCGTACTTGCAGATCAGACTCTCTTCATGCCCCAGTTTTTGCCTCAGGCTCTTGCCCTGTTGTCGCAGCTGAGCGTTGTGCGTGTGGAGAGCGCAGATTAGGTCCTCCCTCTGTTTGCACTTCACCTCCAGTCCCCTCTGCTGGGACATGTCTCTGATGTAGGACGTCATCGCCCTGGACTTCCTTTGCAGAGCTTCCGTCTCTTTCTTCAGGGACTTGTAAACCTCTCTCAGATGCCTCCTCTCGCGCTCCGTGGCTTCCAGCGCCACGAGCTGCTGGACCAGCTCATCGTTTTCTTTGACGAGGAAATCTCTCTCTCGCTTGGCCCTCCTCTTCCTCTCCTCCACAGCTGCTGGGCTCAGGCAGCTCTCTTGTTTGAAGTGGTTGCCGATCGAATAGGCGAGTCTTTGGATGGATCTCTTGGTTTTGGGTTTCGGCTCCTTGCGCGTGTCCTGGCACTGGCCGTCCCCTCCCCCCTCTGCAGGATAGTGGTTCTGGGTGTCCACGTTGTAAAATTTCCTATATTTTTGCCACAGAAACATTGTGTTTAGTTGATGAGCCTCTGTGAGTTTGACTGTCAAATCCAAACTTGTATTAATCAGACGCCCTGAGCTGCCTTTCATGCTAACGATTGACCTTTGACCTATAGGTCCTCAAAGGCTCTTCATACTGAGCCTCCTCAGCTCCTCACACGACAGTTTGTTGACATCACGGTAAACGTCTGAACCTTTATTAATGCCCATAGTTGACAGAGACACAATGGGGACACAAAGGCTACTTGGAACAAAATCAGCTCCACTGCTTATGGACCATATTTAGAAAAATGTTGATGTGAAAAGCAAAAGTTAAAGGTGCAGTGTGTAAGATTTGGCGATAGAGGTGAAGTTGCATGTTGTATCCATCACCTCACTCTCACCCTTCTTAGCATGTAGGAGAACCTGTGGTAGCTCAAATTATGTTAAGTATGTCCACTCTGGGCTACTGTAAAAACATGGCGGCCCCCGTAGAGAGGACCTGCTCCTCATGTAAATATACATTAATGGGCTCATTTAAGGGCAGTGGAGAAAAGATATAACGTTCAGGTGATTACAAATTCATGAAAATATCAGTAAGGCATTGTTTTGTTGCTTTTCTTTCTACCAATAGAGAAAAATCAAAGCGTACACACTGCCCCGTTGATGCTGCTGAACAGCTGATAATATAAGTTATCAAAAAGTTGTTACAAATAATGGAAAGTCTCAAAAGATGCATTAAAAAACACCATTGCTCTGACTTCAATGTGTCATTGTGTCTCCTCGGACCTGAAGGTTCACAGTCTAACATTATAATCAGAGTGCAGTTCAAAGGTCACGGTTGTTGACATCCATTTAATGATGAGGGCACTGACTGCACAGCAACACTCAACGTCTATGGGAAACATTGTAAACACTTACTGTTTGCATGTTAGCAGTGCGGCCATCAGTTTTGTAAACATGTGACGGTAATACTTTATACAAAGCGTAGAACAGCCTCACACACACACACACACACACACACACACACACACACACACACACACACAGTTCTCCCTCACTGTCCTTTGCATCTTTTCACAAAACGGAATCAGTCTCTCCCTTTGATTTTCCCTCCTCCCTTTCCTCACATCATTCGCTCCCCTCTCATCCCATCTCTCTCTCCCTCTCTCTCTCTCTCTCTCTCATCCCCCTCCCTCCCTCCACCCCCTGCTCCCTCTGGTTGGCTGTCTGCAGGCAGCCCAGGCTCTGCAGCTGCAGCAGGCCGGCTCCTGCGAGGTCCTGTTAGCATCGTCCTCGGCAGTAGCGGGAGGGGAGGAGGAGGATGGCACAGGGATGGAGCTCAGCCGGCTCCATGACAGACTCAGAGCGCAGTGCGACCGTAGCAGACCCCCAGGCCCCGGGGTCTCCAGGCTCCATGGCCTGGGCACCGTGTCAAATCCAGGCCCAGGCTCGGTCGGGCCTGGGCCCTCTGGAGCTGCAGCAGCACCCAGAACACACAGGGGGGCTCTCGCCGAGGTACGTCTCATCTTCATCAGGCCTCTTCACCTGTCTGTCTTCTTCATGTCGTCCTGGCTCACTGCCACGCAGACACACCCTCAGGTCTCACGCCAGACCTTCTGTTTTATGTGTGTGTGTGTATGTGTATGTGTGTGTGTGTGTGTGTGTGTGTGTGTGCCTTCTCATTCAACTCGTTTCTTGCACACTATTCACAGTGTTGCGTTACACAATAGTACTCTGTCCGGAGGATGCCTGACCTTCATTAAATATTTACACGCCACACCACAACCCAAACGTTCTCATCACCTCGTCTCACAGTTTTGACATCATCTGTCTTGTAAAAGCAGCTTTTCCTATTATAGCCGGACTCTTGTCCTTTTAACCCACTGACATTGGTCAGAGCCTTTGACTCATCACAGCCTGCTCTGCTGCTCATTGCGCAACACTGCACGCAGGAGCCCGTGTGATGTCTGGTAACTAACCATAGCTGCTGTTGAAGTGGCACGCTGGGCATGTATTGAAATTTAATGATCTGTTTACCGTGGCGTTGTGATGACACATGTGGAAAGATGATGCTCCCTGGGTTCTCAATTCCTTGAGATGTCAGACTTGGAATCAACAAATGGTAAATGGTCTGTATTTATACAGTATATCTCTTTTTGACCCCTCAAAGCACATTTCAGTTCAGTTTACATTCACCCAGTCACACAAACATCCGTACTGTGCTTCTGTTTGCAGCACTTTTGCATCCATGAGTACATGGGACAATGTTGGGTGAAGTGTCGTGCCCAAGGACACCTCGACATACAGAATGGGGGGAGGTGGGAATCGAACCCTCGACCCTCTGGTCAGAGGACAAGTCCTTTAACCCCCTCAGCCACAGCTGTAAAGACTACTGTGCCTTCCTTTCACATTTACCTTCGGTGTTTCTCTCCAGAACGTAGACAGCAGCGCTCCCTGAGCTCTAATACTGGGAGATGATACTGTGAGACCAGTGGCTGGTGTGTGTCATCATGTCCTGCAGCATGTGAATAGAAACTGAAGCAGGGAGCGCACTTACATACTCACATTCTAGCAAACACCAGTAGTGGATTGTTATTAGTGTGTACATGACATTCTCAAAGCAAAAGTGCCGACCTTTGAAATTCTAAAATCTATATTTATACTTTTAATCAAAGTATGATTGATTTAGCAAAACTGAAAAGGAAAGATGACTTGTATACTGGAGCAAGTCTTATTTCTTATTGCCATGTCAAACAGCTGCACAGTCTCAGCACAGCTTGTGCAGCTGTGTGTACACACACACACGGGGCTGTCTGCTCCTCTCTCTGTTTACACACAGTGAAACACACACACGCACACACACACACACACACACACACTCACACACACTCACACAATCACACACACACACACACACACACACACACACACACTCACACACACACACACTCTCACACACACACACAGCAGCAGCAGCAGAATGTGTCTCTCATCGAGCTTGTCCATTATCTATAACAGTGGTTTTCACCCGGTCTGGGTTTGCGACCCACCATCACCCCTTGATGATGAGCTGCGACCCAAACTGAGGAACATTTTTAACTTTTGACATTAATTTTATGAAAAGTTTAATGATAAACCAAAAGTGACCAGCAGGTGGCAATGCTAGAGAGGGAAATATTCCATTTTACACTCAATTAGCTGTATTTTAATTCAGCCTGTGTCGTACTCGTGTTTCACCATGGTTATTTAGGTTGAAAACAACCTTTGCAGGTTTCTTCCATCTGTGAAATGGATTATTAGCATTACAGGGGATCGTCGCCACCTACTGTTAAGGAGTTGGAATACACTCAATCCAATCCATAAAATATCCTCTTCAGAATAAAAGCACAGGATATATTTCGACTTTACCCACTGAAAACGGGTCTTCGAACCACTTTGGGGTCACGACCCACCAGTTGAGAATCACTGCTCCACAACATACATCAACAAACACCAGAAATCAAAATGATCTGATCCAGTGCACCTTTACTTCATATCAGATCACTGGGCGAAGTGTGCGCACTCGGCTGTGAGTATGGACGAGGTGGTGTTCCTCTTTCAAATTCTCACCCTCCTTGACCTGACCCACAGGAGGAGGCGGCGTGGGCTCAGGTGAGCCTCGGCGGCTCCGCCCTGAGGGAGGCCCGGGCCGAGCTGGCCGAGGCCAGGAAGCAGTGGCACACCCTGCAGGTGGAGATCGAGACGCTGCATGCTCTGGTGAGAGAACACAGTGCGTGGTCGTGTATCAGCACCGCCACCCTGACACTGATAACACATGGGTGTGTTTACACTGTCGACACAGCAGAAGGGTTACACATCTAGTCTGTACCTGTAGAGCTTTTTAAAGGTTAATGGTAAAAAAAAAATTTAAAAAATTAGCCAGGTCTCTAATGAGTTTCTAATCAGCTGAGAGTAGGACTTGTTGTCATTGTGCTGAAGTGATGAATTATCAACAGAATCAAACAATTAAGAATCAAAGAGTGGAGCTAATATTTAGTTGACTGGAGTTACACTATTCTAGATGTCGACACAAATGATTCTCGGGTTCATCCAATTATCATCGTAGATAACCAAGCCATCAAAAACAAGGTAACAATGAACTGGTTTCATGCTCACATGTAGGAACTTGATGTAACCTTATCTGATGGCTCCGATGGTGGCTTAAAAGTGCTGACTCAGACCAGATTCAAATTCAAATGTATCATTTGTCATGAAAAAGTATTTCTCTCACAGTCTGTTAATCAAACTTTATTTTCAGCCGATTTCCTCATTTTCCTAACAGATCGTAAAACAATAATGTTAAGAACAAAGAGTGTCAGGCATGAATGGAAAAGTGTTTTCTTTTGATAGAAAAATATGAATGTACCTCTCCATGCCTGAGGAGAGGGAGAGTTATTATGAGGAACGACGCCGCTAAACAAATCTGAGATCAAAAGATAAGAACCAGCAGATCATTAGAATAACATTATTGGTTTCTTAAAACTCATGTAAATATACATTAATGGGTAATGGGAAAACAATTATAACCTTTAGGTGACTATAAATTCATGAAAATGTCAGTATGAAACTGTTTTGTAATATGTTTAGAAGGGAGAAAAAAATCATACACACTGCACCTTTAATCACAGGGTAATGACCGGACAGTACTGACAGCCCATTGTCTCCATTGCGTTCCAGGAGAAAGGCCTGGAGAGTTCCCTGCACAACACCCAGCAGATGTACTCCACCCAGCTGCAGGGCCTGTCCCAGGTGGTGGTGGGGCTGGAGGCAGAGCTGGAGCAGGTGAGGGGCGGGCTGGCCACCCAGCGCCAGCGCCACACCCAGCTGCTCAACACCAAGATGAGGCTGGAGCGAGAGATCGCCACTTACCGGCGCCTCCTGGAGCGCGAAGAGGGCAGGTGAGGGGCAAGAGAGCGGCGAGGGAGGGAGCGGAAGGATTAGTGCGTGTGGAATTTTGTGGTTTCAGCTTTCACCAGGAAGTTCATTTGACCGGGTTTCCCCTAAACTGTGAGAGGGAGAGGGAAGATAAAGACATTCATATGGAAAACAAAATCATTTCCTTTTCACTTAAAGGTGCAGTGTGGGATATTTTGGTCATTTTTTTTCACCTCTGAAAATAGTACAAAACAATTACATACTGTCATCTTCACACATTTATAAGCATCTGCATGTTTATTTTTCCCCCATTATCCTTAAATGAGCTCATTAATGCATATTTACATGAGGAGCGGGTCCTCTCTATGGGGGCCGCCATGTTTTTACAGTCATAAAAGTGGACGTACCAAACATCTTTTGAGTTTTAATGACAACTAAAGTCTACCGTAGGTTCTACTGCATGTTGAGGCGATGGATACAACATGCAGCTTCACCTCTAGGTGTCACCAAACCTTACACACTGCACCTTTAACGACAAAGAAAAACAACTATGCAGTCATCATTCCTTTATATGGCTGTCAAACAGTTGAGTGCATGTGTCTGCGCCCTCACTCTGGTTTAATCCAGTGACTGAGGTTAGGATTATACAGACTTAATCTGTATAGACGGACTGTGTGAATACACCCACACAACATATGACACAGGACCTGGGGTAACATGAGTGACAGTGCCGACATAGCTCTGTGCGTAGAGAGCAAAGGAATGGAACACAGGCGGCGTCTGTCAGCATCAGACATCGTACAAGGACATTCTCCATTCTCTCTGTCTCTCTGCGCGCCCTGTAATTAGCACAGGCCGCCGCCATCTTGTTTCAAACTCCCATGGATTTGCTGCATCACTCACACGATCGACACGCTCCTGTTTGAGGAGGGCCATTTCGTTTTATGACTCTCAGGGAGGCCAGGGCGCCGACGGCAGACAGGTTTCAATCGGTGTTCGAAGGAGAGGGAGACAAGGAGGCACGAGTAATCAGATTACTTTTTTGGAGGGGTACAGAGCAACAGAAGACCTTAGCTGGCGGCTCTGCGGCTGTGTCCATGCATGAGATGCTCCGTCTCTTCGCTCACTTCCTCCTCCATCTCTTCTGCTGAGTCATGCTGTCATTGTCTCTGGCAGTGCTGTCTGTCTCGGGGCAGCCCCGACGAGCCCTGAGCCAGCGCAACGAAAGATGGAGGGTTACTGTCAGTTCTCTCACTGTTGGTTTCAGGCTGCACACGTCCGTGACAATCCGTCCAACGCCTGCCCCGAGCAGATTTGGACAAAGTGGACATTAATAACCAAAATCAACGTGTTCCTCGCTAAGAGTTTCTGCGTATGCACATATACAATGCGTTTCCAACTGTTGCTTTAGCATGCTCGCGTCCTTATAGCCGTGATCCATGTGTACTTTTCCATTGGGACCGCAGGCACATGGGTCGGGAGCGGCCTCCGTTGAGTCTGAGACCCTGGTCCTGGTCGGTGGTGGAGCTGAAGGAGAACGGGCTGGAGAACGGTCACAGTGACTCGGCCGTTTCTCCCGACGACCCCAAGTCTGAGCCTCTGCCTGCAACCACCTCTCTGCTCCCTGCAGAGAACGGCCTGAAGAGAGGGATCCTGCGCCGCCAGCAGAGCCTGGTCATACTCACAGGTAGGACACAGGCGCATGCACGCACACATGCGCAAACACGCACATGCTAGCGCACATGCACACTCACATATATCCACAGGCGCGCACACATGCTCTCACACGTGCAGAGACACATGTGCAAATACACATGCAAAACACAAACACTCAGTCATGTGCAAACACACATACAAACACAAACACACACATGTGCAAACACACATACAAACACACATGTGCAAACACACATGGAAACACAAACACACACGCATACACATGCTTTTACACACTCTCGTGTGCACAGACATACATGCATGCACATGCTCACAGGCACACACACACACGCACACACACACACACACACACACACACACACACACAGTGGTGTAAGATAATACTGTGTTATCTTTATGCTGTTGCCAAATATTGATAGTTATCTAGTTTATAGTCAGCTGATTATGATCATGTTTTGGAATAATGCCCCATGTTGACATTGGGAAGTTCCACTGTGTTTGTCAAATACTTTAGACTTTAGAGGCTCTAAGATGAGACGTAATGCACTTTTTCTACAATGTTTCATCTCAGTTGTTTCGAAACAAACCAGTGGAAGTGAACACCTGCACAAATCTCACATATGAAGTATCATTGTCTTGTAAATCGAATGTATATCGGTTATCGCAGGATAACCTATTCATCTATTATCATCAGCTGTGTATCATAGAATATGAACCATGACTTCTGGTTCTTGCACACTTATACACACACACACACACACACACACACACACACACACACACACACACACACACATTCTGGCTCACGCAATGACAGAGCTCTCGCGTCCTCTTGCAGAGCCGGAGCAGGATAAAGACCTGCCGATCTCCACTGTGAAGACTCAGGAGATTCTTCAGGGCAATGTTGTGAGGGAGAGCGCCGAGGGTCACGGCACCATCGAGTGAGTATTGATCTCTGTGCCCGTCATTGACCTGCAGTCAGCACCTCTCACATCCTCAGGATCTATTAGCAAGGCCTAACAGCCTCCACTCAGGGTGCACGTTAGCAACATAAATACCTTTTAGCAGCCCACAGACATTGTTTATATCTGCCATAATCCTCTCAGGTCTGATCGTCTGAGCTACATCTCTGCTTTGGTGTTATGGTCTCATTAGTTCATAATGACAATAATCCATGTCCTCCACACCCCGGCCACGTCTGGTCTGATGGATGTACACTTTCAAAGGAGTTACTCCCTGACACATCAAACAAGTTACGAGGAGCGAAGTGTTTAGACTGCTCAGGTTCCCATGAGCAAGTCATTGTAGCAGCACAATGGGAATTTTCCTCTGTTGCTATTGGCTCGTGTTTGATCTGGAGATACCTGCCCAGTCTGCAGTCTTTAGGGCATGGCACCTCTTATTGTTGGAAGAGCGTGGGGAGGAATTCTTACGCTTCAGGTGTTACCAGTCCATGAGACAAATCTACAAAGCCGCCCACACGCACTCACGCACGCACGTACGCACGCACGTACGCATGCACGCACGCATGCACGCACACACGCACGCAGGCAGGCACGCACCTGCTTGATTCCTAGTGAGAGCCACACACAGGCAAAGTCGCCATGCCAGCCAATGGTGTGTGTGTGTGTGTCTGTGTGTCGGTGTGTGTGTGTGTGTGTGTGCTGCAGGCCTTACAAAAGAGGATAATTATGACCTCATATTATACAATCTATCTTTTTATTTTTTTTATTTGGCATTTTAAGAATAAAAATGGAAATGCTGAGAATAAAGTCAGCTCCCCAGAGGCGCCACTGGCTGTGTGAGTACCACAGAACATCACTGTGGTTCCGGGGATTCTCATTTGAACTGGCCACAGGAAGCAGAAGGCAGTTTGATTTAGTTCTTGCAATGCAAAATAAAAATAAACCTTCCTCTGAGTCACTTCAATTTGAGTATTTACTTAATAATCATGCATGTCCCGAACACTTTCATAAGGGACTGATCACTTGTGCTTGTCTTGAATGTGATCAGCTTAAAAGGTTGTTTGATCTGAATGTACTAAGAATGTGTTATATAATTCTTTTATGTAACGACCCTGCTCATACAAGATGCAGCCAGACAGACTTTGCTCATATAATTTGGAATTTAGCTTAAGATCCTAAAATCTGGTCATAGTGTCAAGTACCACACTTATTGAATGTAGAAAGTACACTATAAGTACTACGTCAACATTCTAACATACATTGTATTTGTAATATAGATAGGACCATACCTAATGCACTAAAGACTCTCGCAGGAAAGTCGTCTCCTCTGCTGCCCCCTAGTGCCCATGTATATGCCATTACATCTCTGTGAAGGCTGGCAAACCAACTTTTGATCTTTCATTTTCATCATCATCATCAGGAGAGGAATCATCCTCATGATTCCTCTCCTCTCTTGTTATAGGACAGAGAAGATAGACAAGGTGATAAAGCAGTGGGAGGGCTCCTTCTTCAGAGGGAATCCCAAACTGAGGAAGAAGTCGGTGTCCCTGCGCTTCGACCTGCACATGGCTGCAGCAGACGAGGGCTGTGCCCAGACCAAGCACGACAGCCTCCCCGACGTGGAGGTGCGTCTCATCATGAAGAGGTCTCGCAGCATCCCAGCCATCACACCGTGACCATCACCAGTGGGGGGGGGGGGCGATGTGTAAACACCAGGTTGCAGCCGTCTATGGTGATCCAGCTTTCATCACTGATATCTGGGATGTGGCGGCGTCATTAGAATGCCACTCGTATACACTCATCCCATGACAGAGGATCACAGCTTCACATGCAAACATCTTCCTCAGTGAAGAGGATGGGGCTTCCAAGCTCTTCTAAAAGTAATTAACGGAGGGTGGAGGAAGCCGCTGCACATATAGACTCAGATGAGTGGAGTCAGGGATCACTGCGGGAACAAAGGCTGGGTTTGAATAGGTTTTCTGTTAGGGACCGTGTGGAAGTTATTGCAGGGGAGGACAGCTCAGAGGTTGAGGTGAGGTTGGGGGACTTGGTCGAGGAAATGAATTCAATCAGATTTGTTACTGCTACACACACACCACACACACACGACACACACACACAGTTATTATGTGCTATGTAATGTGACGATAACAGTTCTTGATTTAAAGGGGCAATGTGTAAGATTTCAGTCATTTCTGTCACTTAATATTACAAAATAATTACATACTGACATTGTCATGAATTTATAATCACTTAAATGTTCAATGTTTTTACCATTGATTCTCCTGCATGCTCAAGAAGGGTGAGGGTGAGGTGATGGATACAACTTGCAACTTCACTTTGAGATGTCACCAAATCTTACACACTGCACCTTTAAAAACTAAAACTGCAAATCCTGGCAACATTTGAAAGCTATTGGGTCATTAGTTATTTAGTCTTATTTATTTCTATTTTTATTTACTGTAATATTAGTAGTCACTTTGTTAGACTTGTGATCATGCTCTTATTTTGTAATCATACCATAGGTTATTTTCCAACGACCTGTTGTAACATCCGTGGTTTCAATGCTAATTCATGTATTCATAGAGGTCCAAGCATTTCAAACAAGTAGAATCAGTGAGGCCGCACCACCACCACCACTACCACCCCATTTCATTTTCATACAGTCCCTAAATGCTTGCACTGTGGACACTTATACAGCACTTAGGAGAACATCAGCACTGAGACATATCCATGATGTTGGTCCTCATCATCGCAGTTCACTCTCGTCGTGGGGGAAATCCTTCAAAACCCTCCACACAGCTGAAGCGCCTGTCTCAGAGAATTTAGAGTTCCCATCCTAACCAGAGGAGGGCAGCATTTGTAAATAGTTAACACTGCAGTGTATCTCGGAAGCTTGTGTAACATAAGCTGGTGTGATACACCTCTAGATTTTCAGTTTTTATGCTAAGTATCGAGTTGGCACCAAAGATATTGTAAACAAGAGCATTGTGTGTTGCATTCGGGTGCCTCTGAATATGTTGAGAATGTTTAAAGAAATGATCTATGCAGTCCTATGCTTGATTTTGCTTTGCTTCATAAAGCACAGTCTTCATTTTGAGTGACCTTCAAAATAAAGCTTTTATCGAACAGTATATCATTTAAGATAAAATAAAATAATGAAATATGTGCAGACCGGTGTCCTCTCTGTCCAATTTTTTCCATCACAATGGATTTACTGGAAGACAGAGGCTGTGACCACAGATAGTGTCTGTGCAGTGATTATGTGAAGCCATGTTCAGACTCGGTTGACACTTTGATGTTGTTGAGGTAATGGAAAAAGAAAGGTCACACACGCACACACACACACAAACAAACATGTTCAAGTAGGCCCACCCATACACAACCTCAGCAGTTCAATGTGTAGCTTTTAATTGCAACAATTTGGAAAATAAAAGTGCCATACAATTAATATACAAAAGAGAAGTTTACATTGCAGTATAATAATAAATACATTCTGAGCTTTACATCTCTCGTATATCCAGAATTTCTGATTTGAAATAAAAGGAGGCTACAATAGTTCCAGTGCTTTCTTTTACATAACCTTCAAATTCCATTGATATATTTTAAAGACATGGGTTAAAACACATTTTTCACTGAAATTTTACAACACAAAGGAAACAACTAGCCTATCGCAATTGAATATTTGATGAAATAACAGTTTTTTTACACATACAGCAATAAATCAGTGTAGTTGTGCCTTAAACCCTTCTGAGCATCGTCGGTTCAATTCCACCTGCCTTTTAAATAGTATACCATCAATCACATGACTATCTCGCGCATCCGATGCTCTTCTAATTTACATTTTTACTGATGGCACTTGGGAAAGGTACAGTATGTACAGTACAGACGAGCCCTGGAAGCCACAAGGTTTCAGTGCGCGTGTCTTTACAGCTTGGCGATGGCAGCCTCAATGACCTCAACCACCGTGCTGCAAGGCTGCAGGGGGTCGTACTCGGCAAATACGTGGCATACGTTCCCCGTGTTGGCCTCCACGCCTTTGGCCACGAAGCCAAACATCCTGATGGCAACAAGAAGAAAGAGGCTTGATTCAGATTCAATTGGAACAAAACACAGGACATGATTACCTAATTCCAATATCGCATAGATTGCCAGAATGACTTCTAAAACAAGGCCGTTCTGGGTCAAGGGAGCCAGGACCCGAGTGGCCTTTCAGTTACAGACCCAAGATCAAATCAGTGGTGAACACAAGCCAATAAGAGACGTTTGTGTTTTATCATACAGTCCAGAGATGGTGAGTAATTAGCTCACGTGGGATTTTTTTTTTTATCCCTTTATGCGGTTTTAAGAGGGTTGTTGTTCAAAACAAAAGCCTGTCAGAGACGTAGTGTCATAACATGGATTTCTATGGTGCTGACAATGAACTCATGCGACAGTGTGGATACAGTTGTTGGTTAAAAGTCTGACATTTGCTCTTCACTTCTAACATCAAATCACATCAAAGTTGTGTCCATTTGTTAAAATGATCTTTTTGAAAAAAAATGCATCACGGACATGTATTTGCCACTGAGCTGACTTTCAGCACACGTCTAGAATCCGATGAAAAGTCCCATTTGAGAGAAGTGGTGCCGAGAGGACTTTGGATTCACGCGGTGAACATAAGCGATTACCTCAGCACTCTCACTCAATGCGTTGCAGCAGAGCCTCGGAATCTGACGTGAGCAATGCACTGACTTTACAGTCATGTGTAAGGCATGACTCTGATAAACGTAATGTAACGATAATCAGTTGACACATTACCTGGCACCACGTTTGGAACCTTTCACCCACCTACAAGAGAAGAACATGGGAAGTGAAAGATTAAATTGTTGGCTCCTATCTCATGGTGGCATGAGTGTCACGAAATGTTTCCTCGCCAGGTGTGGACAAGTCATCATTTGTACTCACAATCGATTTTCTGGATCTGCCCCACCATAGCTGAGCAGGTGAACTGGGTAATGGCGCCTGAAGAAAAGCCTGTGGAGAAACATACACAGATACATATTACATGTCAGCACCACCATGACTTCTACATACTGCAGGGGTGTCAAACTCATTTGAGTTCAGGGGCCACATACGCCCCAATTTGATCGCAAATGGGCAGTTAATGTCTCTTCTGTAACGTTGACACTTTGCAAAGTCTTCCCACGGGTCGGGTCGGACCCTCTGGTGGCCTAGTTTTGGCCCACGGGCCACATGTTTGCCCCCCCCCCCCCCCCCCCCCCCCC